>JAHHFK020005748.1:0-73490 GCA_024533555.2 Aedes koreicus | reverse complement strand
TCTTGCAAGTTCCTGGGAGCTTCTCAAATGTACCTTGGAACCTACTATTCCTTCCCAGTAGTTCATAACAACGTTGCACAAGTAAGAATAGATAGCAAATGTTTTCGTATGCTATTACAGAGTAAGGAGGATGAGCATAAAAGTTTGGACCGAAAGTCGAGTTCGTATCCAATTGAGTTCAACTTTTGGGAGAAGAGTCGGGATCTGATTTGGAATCGATTGAGAGGTGTGGAGCTGAATCGATAATTTGTACCACCCAATTATCCATCCTCCCATTGTCTCCAGGGTCATCCCAGGTCCTCCTTTAGCTTAGTCGGTAAAAGTGGAGCTACATGCTGGAGGAAGCTGGGTTCGAAAGCTAATTGTGCAGAATAATATACTTGAAATGCCAAGAAGGAGGGAAGGAAGATCATCAGTTTAATACATTGAGCATGAATGTTAGTCGCAAACATTATCTTTTGGTTATCTATGCTGATCAGACAAAAACGACTGGTCAGTGGGTGGTCGTATAAGCTCTTTTCAAACAATTACCTTTTTTTTGATTCGCTGGACATTTTCACACAAAAAAAAACTCAATAGGCGTGATACAAACTTCAGTGAACTCTTGAGTTTTAAGGATTCATAAAAGGGTATGTATCCCTTACCTCAGCCTAATATGCAACAGTCGGTTGCATTATTCATTGTAACTCACATAATAATTGAGCTACAAACGACACTCAACTAGTTATCTGTTTGCATAGATAAGCTCAATTAGTCGCGTGTTGTTGTGAACTAAGAAAAGTTAAAAAACTAAGTTTATTTAGAAGACGGAGTTAAGACGGAGTATGGAAGTACTGTCGGTCTATGAGCACAATATTGGGCCTGTTCGTGGGTGGAACTTCATCTCATCCACTAGGTTTCAATATTTGGAAGGATTTTTTCGTATTTTTTTTTGGACATTGCATTTAAGCTGTGGTATCTTCATCTTCAGATAGTTTCATAAATCATATAAACAACCAAATTAAAAACATTAAACTGATTTTCACTATTTATACTTAGGGCACTCGGTAGTCTAAACATCTGAACAATTTTATTTTTGATAAACCATACACAACTACTTTCTTATACTTTTGTATTGAAAACTCAATCAATACCAACATAATACTATGTCAAGAACATACTTACCTTACCAATCAGACCAAGGCCGGTGTGGCCTCTGCTGTACACAGTAGTTGTTTCCATTGTAATCGGTCGCAGGTCGCCTTCTACTAGATCTATCCACCTTGCTCGTTGTGCGCCTCTTCTTCTTTTATCCGTCAGTTCGTTTTCGAGAACCATTTTCACAGGGTTGTCGTCCGACATGATTATGACATGCCCAGCCCATTGTAGTCGACCGATTTTTTCGATGTGTACGATGGGAGGTTCTTCCAGCAACTGATGCATTTCGTGGTTCATTCGCCTCCTCCACGTTCTGTGTGCCATCTGCAGTCCACCGTAGATCGTACGCAGCACCTTCCGTTCAAAGACACCAAGGGCGCGTTGGTCCTCCACTAGCAATGTCCATGTTTCGTGGCCGTAGAGAACTATCGGTCTAATTAATGTCTTGTAGTTGGTCAACTTTGTAGTTCGGCGAACTTTGTTCGATCTTAGCGTCCCTCGGAGTCCAAAGTAGGCATGATTGCCAGCCATCATGCGCCTTTGTATCTCTGTGCTGATGTCGATATCGGCGGTCACCAATGAGCCCAGATACACGAATTCGTCTACTACTTCGATTTCATCACCGTCGATCTGAATTCGTTGTCTTCTCGTGAGCCTCTTCCCTTCATGTATTTTGTTTTTAACGCATTAATCACAAGCCCAATCCTACCAGCTTCAGCCTTAAGTCTGATGTACGTGTCCGCCATCGTCTCAAAGTTACGTGCTACGATATCAAAAAATAAGTCCTTTGATTTGGGACTAAGTCCAAATAAGTCCTTTGATTTGGGTCTATAAAATAAGTTCTTTGATTTGGGTCTACGGTTTTCTTGTGAAATAATTCTTCATTTTTCTGTCAGAACTTTTAGTTTATAACGTGTGACTATTTACTGTATGTCTTGGGTCATAACTTTGCCAAATTTAGGTCATTTGAAAATAATTATTTAAGAATAATCTGTTCTGCTTCAAACAATGATGTCATGGATCTAAAAAAATCGGTTCTGCATAACATCGAGTTTAATTGAAAACTCGAAAATAAACAACGAGGTTTTGTCCAAGGGATTCGATAGAAAAGGTCAACTTCCGAATTCTCAGTGAAAATTAAAATCATCCAATTCCATCTCAATCTGACACTCACTATTTGCAATTCTGTCCAAATCGAAATTACGCAATCGCTTGAATCCCTTCCTCCACACTTTTGGCGAAAGAATTAAGTTCTATGCGCTTTTCGTTTTTGACACTGTCGAGAAACACGAAACGTCCCGAATCCACCGTCTAATGCAATCAAAGCTTCGAACATTTTCCCGTGCCACCTCAGCGGATCAGGTTGACGCTGGCATCACCGAATTGTATTTTGCTCCACCATCGCGACCACCGAGAGTGGCAGTTGCAAAAGGAAATTCTAGCTTCAATTTCACACTGCTAAACATCCGCCGCCACTGGCAGTTGAGAGGCTCGGTGAAATTGATCCCACCGTCGATCGTCGTCGTCGTCGTCGTCTGAGGACTCCCAGGCAACAATGAAATTGCCTTTCCAACTTTCCGGGAATCGATCCAGCTGATTGTGCGAGCTGCAAACGGTGGCATCGCGTAGAGGAATGTGCACTACTCGGCTAGAATGGCCGTCCTCGATTTTAAACTGTCACAGTCTGGCCTAATCCGCCAAGGTGTGCACGCGCATGGAACTGTGTCACTGTATTTCAATGCCAACAGCAGCAAAGGAGCTATGGCGAGAAAGCCCGGCCTGTAATCCAACTCCGTCGAGCTGTTGTTGTTGTTTTCATTTTGCGTGCGTCGTCTTGTGGATTCTCGGGATCCCCTTGTCAAAATGCGCTGACGGTCAAATTCGGAGAATGCTTGCTCGTACAGGGTCCGTCCCCGTGGCCTTGATTTGCTAGAGACCTTGGGAACATTCTACATTGTAGTTCGGTTTAAAGAACAGCGACAATAGAGTGGCTCAATCTGGATATAGAATTAAGTGGATTTAAATGTAGCTTTCAGTTATCATGCTTCGTAGAAGGCATCGTGGGAATTCCTGAATGCGGAGAGTGAGATAATGACTATGCAACGGATTCGATGTCAATGGCTAATGAGATGGAGGTCCTGCAGAGATGAACGAGCCTTAAAAAAGCCTTCCACCGCGGGGTGGAGAAGAACTGGAGAAAGAAAAAAAGATACGAGTGCCATTAAAAAAGGATCGTAAAATTAATTCGGATGACCTGTCCGGCTGAATCGAGCGTGGGATGCTCTCGGTCGTGAGGTTAAGATAAATAGATCCTTAAAAGCGTAAATATTTTCCCAGCTATTTGCTTTCCACCGTGGTTCTAATTTAATTTCTTCACCGAAAAGAGATCGGATTTTATGAGGGCCATCAAGAAAAGTACACGTACAATAAATCGAACGGTTATTGGAGCAATTTTATCGCCCGTTCTTTAAGGCTTAAGTGGTTTAATTCCATCACGTAATTTTCTTAGCATTCAAATCGCAAAATTCTTATCTTCACCGAGCCATCCAGTTTTGGCACGTATGGATAGGAAAGTAACGTTTCTCCGTTCCAAGAACCACAAATAAACCCCCCCCCCCACCCCCTTCCCCCCTCGAAGAGTAAGAAGATTGATACCTGCGTTGAAGTCCGAACCGCACTCGAACTGCCGTCTCAAATGAAAGGTTTCAATCTTGCCAGGAACTGTTGTGGGGCCATAAATCAGAAAACTGGTTTCGTTGGAAGTGCTGCTGCTACCACAATAACGACCAGCAGGACCGTCGACGTTTCGACAGCATCTCCGAGTATATCCTCCGACCGAGCATAATAATTCGAAGCCGGTGAAAGGGTGCCGCGCCGCCGATTCCGTATTATTATTGAACACGAAGCGCGAAAAACTTGTTTTCACTGTTGTTGGTCTTCATCGTCGTCGTTGTCTTCGTTGGAGGCGGCGGCGGAAGAGTCGTAATCAGCGAGACGAATCCGGGTAATGTTGCTGGACAGAATGGGACACACAGAAGAAACGAATGTGCAGCATAAGATGATAGCTTGTGGTTTTAGTCCTGTCGTGCAGGAATAGGGGATCGTGGGGTTTCCGACAGTATGCAGTTTTTTTTTCTTATCAATATTAGAATGATTTGTGGTATTGAATTTGTGATCGTACAAATAGGTTCGGATTATGAAATTATGAGATTATGAAATTATGAAATTACTAAGAGCACATTAATTTGTTAAGTTTAGTAATCGTAAACACCGAAAAAATCGGACGACTACGATTAGCTGGGCAGGTCGTAAGGATGTCGAACGACAGTTTGGTGAGAATGGTTCTCTGGTACAAAGAGAAGAGGCGCAGTGAAAAATGACCTAAGGACCCTCCGTAGACTGCAAGGCTGCTGAAGTGAAGACCTGGACCGTCTGAATTGGAGACGACTTCTGTATGCAGCAGAGGACACTCAGGCCTGAATGGTAAAGTAAGTTAGTAAGTTACTTTTGTAAAGCACGAATGTTTTGTCTTTTATTTCAGGAAAACATTTATTTTTTGGACTTCGGTATATCGATTGACTAATATTTGAAATCGATCGCTGCTTAGAGTAGTTAAATTTAAACAAAAAAAAACTCCTGGGTAATAAGTCCTTGAAGTCATATTCAAATAAAACAATTTTCTCACTATTTATGACAGATTCGATGGTTCAATTCACGGAGTGTCTGCGCAAAGTGGCAGGATGCCAAATCAGGCCAAAATAGTGTCGAACCTTTGTGTTTTCGGATTAGTGGCAGAATTCGTTTCTACAGGCATTCCTTCCGGTACATTTCAGCGTTTCTTATTTGCGGTAGTGGAAAAGGTGTCTATTTCATACCGCACTGGCAAATTGCTTGCCAAACCAACACCCAAAATCGATTTCTCGGTATTTGGGACATCCATTCCACGCTTAACGGTGTAAAACTGTGCCCCTGGAAGTGCCCTGTAGTCCAAATTGACGTCCGTCTCGTCTTCCATGATAATACACATGTCATTTTTGCTCAAAACGTCATCGTACAGCTTCCGAGCCCGAGTTTGCACGGAATCCGCCTGAATTTGGCTGCGTTTCGGACATTTTCGGTTCCGGTACGTCTTCAGGGAATTTCGCTCCTTTGCGCGTTGGACCATTCCTAAGGCAGCATTCATTAATTATGTCACGCAAATCTGGCCGAAAATTAACCCCCCCCCCTCCCCCCATGTCACAAATTGTCACAATTTTTGTAACCCCCCCCCCCCCCCAGGCAATTATGTCACGTTTTTGTTAACCCCCCCCCCCCCCCCCCCCCCACTCAAAACTTTTTATTCAAATAGCCAATATTAGTCACAAAAAATCATTTTTATTTCATACAGAAACAAATTCAACTTTCCTCATATTATATCAAATTGCATTCTCAAATAATACCATTCAAAAATAGATTCAATCCTCAGTCCAAGGGTTTTGCAGATGTTGGTCAGCATTGATGACCGGGAAGATATCTGCGTCCGCTGAAGCACTCGTAATGGTTTCTGCCACATCAGTCAGATCAAGTTCTTCGTCATCTATCCATTCGCAATCGAAGTTGTCTTTGTTGGTTACAACCATACATTCCTGTTTACGTTTTGCCACAACTTTAAACGGACGCAATTTTCTCTGAAATTGAACGGATGTATGCTTGTGCATCTTTATGTGCTCGCGAAGCATGACTAAAGATGCAAAGTATAGGCCACAGCTGGAACACACTCGTTCGTTCAATGAGTTTTTAATTGAAGGACAGTAAAGATCATACGGAATCGTTCCATATCCGGACATCGATTTAGGTAGAATCTGTTGAGCTTGTAATGAGTTCAATACGAACATTGATGGGAAATGCTGTGGTTCGTCCTTCGATGACCCAATCAATCCTCGAGATGTTTGCGTCAGAGAGATTGGTGGAGGCAAAAATCCATTGCAGATAACGTGATCGATGCTACTTCGCAGTGGTGAGCAGCATTTCCTGTAAAAATATAAATTTATGCACATATAACAATTATTTGACCATCAAATGCATCTCAAAATTTTACCTATCTGTGCATTTCCGTATCTGGAGTAAATATTGGCTGGTTCGCACATGAGTTCCAAACCAGTGTTGGTCATAGTCACGAATTGACTTCGGATCTATTTCAGAAGCATCAGGATCGATATATTCAGCCAACGTCGGATGACCGTCGATGACCACATCATTCCAGACTTCTGCCAAAACTTCACCAGCGTACTGGAAATTTTGCTTCTCCAAAGCTGGTCGTGTGGTATTATCAATCCAGAAAGCTCCTTACTCAAGGGTGACATACGTCGCTCCACTCTATTGAAAGCACTCCTTCCCGGAGCGTTCGTTGCAATGAACAGCGTGTCAAGGTTGTACTCTTTAAAATGGTGTATTGCTATCTGTATTACCTTGCGATATCTCGGATTTTCATCAGGTCCACCGTCGACGGTAAAGATTAGGACTGGTTTGACCAATCCATCAAACTTAAAAATACCATCAAACGATTCAAGAGTTAGAAGCCGCTTGATGTCTAACGCATGAGAAAACGCCGTTGACGAAGCGTGTTTGCCTGACCGAATTGCAATGTAAGTGGGGCCCGAAAAACCAACAGCCTCCGGTTTGCCAAGACCATTCGGTTTGATTTCGATTCCAGCGTACACGGACGGAATTAGTTTATGCTTATTTGCAACTATCCAATCGTGGTCAGGAAGCGTGATTTTGTACTCCACATGCATAAGCATGGGAGACTGCTTATTGGCAGCCGTTAGGCCTATCGCCACTCTCGCCTTATCATCCTGACTGATAAATCCTACTTCATTGGGCCCTAGCACAGATGCCAGTTCTTCCAATGATCTTATGGTCGCTGTACAGAATCGGCCATCGGGATGATCGTTGTGTTTTGCATTACTTGCGCGCATCAACTTCACTGGTACAGTATTTACGTGACATTTACCTTGATGGGAATTGGCTCGTTTTGGGATTAACCGCAGATATGTTGCTGTTCTTTTGATATTGAATCCCTTGCCTTGTATTGCAGAAGTCAACTCATCTAAAGTTTTAACGCTTCTGACGCTCTCATCACTGCGCTTTTCGTGGGCCGCAGATCCATGAAGTGCGATATCGCATATTGCCTTGAGCAGCTCCGGTTGCTGCTCTTCAACACGAGGGCGGCCAGGAGAATTTCGGAATGAAAGATAATTTCCTGAAATTTGATATTTATATCTACTGTGCAAACAAACTAGTTAATATATCATATTTACCAGCCTCTGGGATGTCCCGAATTAACAGTTGTTTAGCCTGCTTCATTTTCTCACGATGCTTCTGCTGCCGCTCTTGCTCGTCTTCCTTGATTTTGAGATTCTTTTCAAGTTTGATCTTTTTAATTTTTAGCCCTTCGAGTCTCGACTGATCATCATCCGTCAATAGTCCAGCAGACTTCTTGTCAATCAGAAGCACTACCTCAGAGTTCAGATTATTTAGCTCAGCTTTAAGTTGTTCCTGTACTGGTGCAGGGCGTTTATTTGATGATGACGGCTGAGCCATATACTCAATTTCCTTGATGGGTTGCGCGGGTTTCACTGTCGGCGCTGATTCCTTAGGAGCACTCATAGACTTTCCCCATAGTTGAAGAAGTTTACCTTTTTTCTTTAGCTGCAAGGCATGAAGCTCTTTTATTTTGTTATTGACTTGCTCTTCAAGTGCGGTGTTGTCATTGCCCTTCCGTTCATTCCAGAAATTAGTAGCATCCAATTGGCACTCCCTTTTCTTCTTATCCGGGTAAGCCTTTACATACGCATTGTACAGCGTATTAAAAAGTTCTCCACGATTCATTTTCCAAAATACACTAACTGCGCGAACCAATTTTTCACCAATAAACACTGGACTTTATTCACTGACGCACACTGAATGAGCTGCAGCTGTCATTCATGAACGGTGGAATAGTATTCACTCTAACTTGAAAGTACCCATTAATGAGTCGAAAAGTACGCATTTTGAAGAAAAGTGGCTTAACTCATTATTAAGAGTATACTTTCCTCATTTCTGAGTATTGCTTACTCATTTATGAGTATCAATTAATCATTAATGGGTAACGAATACTCAATTAATGAGGAAAATATACTCCTAATAATGAGTTAAGCCACTTTTCTTCAAAATGCGTACTTTTCGACTCATTAATGGGTACTTTCAAGTTAGCGTGTTAGGTATGGTAGGTGTCGGAGCCAAACACCGGATCCGTAGGGTACTTGAAGTAGCTTGCTAGCTCTCTTGCGACAGAACTCAAACGTGTCCTAACACGGTAGGAAAGGAAATAGGTGTCGCTCAAACTAGCAACTGTCGGGTAAAACGAGTGCTCTGTCTTGGCTCATGGGTGGAAAATTCAACTCTTCTTACCCTGAAAAGGCCGGGTTGGGTTCCAAGGCCGTTGACAGCAAACACTCTAGTCGTAGGGTGGACTGTATTCAACACTGTATAACACTGGGCTGTTGCACCGGATAATGGATCCAGAAGATATTGATAGAAAAACTACTGCTTCTATTCACTTATCCTTTATTGCTTTTTCCTTTTGATCTTAACACCTTAGAATTGATATAATGACTGAATGACTGCGCCACTGCGGTGCCGTTTTTATATTGTGCCGCTACTGCTAGAAGTTCCAGAACATGGAAAGTTCCAGAACAATGGAAAGTTCCAGAACATGGAAAGTTCCAGAACGATGGAAAGTTCCAAAACAATGGAAAGTTCCAGAACATGGAAAGTTCCAGAACGATGGAAAGTTGCAGAACAGGGCGTGGCATAGTTAATGCGAGCGGTGTGTGAGTGCTGCATGATTACTGCTGTTGCTGTTCGTTTACGAAGGGGCGTGAACAGTAGGGATAGTAGTAGTAGGCGATATTGCATAAGAATATCATTTTGTTTTTGTTTTTTTTTCAAAAATGTGATGTCACGATTCAGCTTACCCCCCCCTCCCTCGTTTGTCACAAAATGTCACGGTTTTCTGAACCCCCTCCCCCCCCCCCCCCCCCCCCCTAAAAGCGTGACATAATTAATGAATGCTGCCCCTCCCAATATTTCCTCTCGCATCCTTCTTTTAGCCACTTTGAGAAAAGCCTTAAATTTCTTCTTCATTTCTTCATCTTGGTGAATAGAAGGAAATCCCTCCCATATTTCACTTCTCTTCTCTTTTCACCCACGGGGGGCGTAAGGCGCAAGTCAATCCAAGCTGATAGAGGGAGGGGTAATGGCTGACTCGCCACATGCAGGCTACATGATCGCCATGGGTGGGGATAAGGATTAGGTTGGGGTAAGGGGTTTGTAGTGTTTTTTGGATTGAGATGGCCGCGTTGCTACAAAATGATCTGAAATGTTTAATTTGTTTGTGATTTGAAACTAGTAGTGACTCTAATATAAATTTTTGATCTTATGTAAGATGAATGTTTTTGATAGTTTGACAGTTTCGATTTCGTATATACTTATCTTTGTGTGCTGTATTTGATTTTTTCGAGGATGCTCCACAGGTACTTTTTTCTTGAAATTGATATGATCACTTTCTTATCAAAACCGCATGTAGCCTAGGGCTGAGCAGGTTCTTCGCACTTCAATCGCTCCATTTTACAGCCGTTCTCGACCATGAAGTCAATAAAAAAAAGAAAAGAGAAGAAGGTGTTAGTATTTCATGGCATGCAGGGCGTAGGTGAGAGATTATTGGTGATATTTTCACGACGATATTTCCGTTTCTCTGACTAAGAATTCCGAATTCCTAACCTAACCAAACTTGAACAGCACCAACCAGAAGTAATGATGTTTGAATCAAAAAGGATTTAATAATAAAAAAAGAAATACTGGATTAAATTTAGACAACAACATTTTAAATTCTAGCCCACTCTCCAGCTCTGGATCTAGTCACCATCCCCATCCCAAATTTAACAATATTTCAAATCACTGACTAACTAATCTGATACTTGGAAAAGAACAGTTCTATTTCCTATCTAGTTTTTTTTTCTATTTATTTATTGTCTGGTATGGAGGATACATGCTATAAACTACATGGAAAGGTAACGATAAAATAAGAAGAAAGACTAGCAAGCCCCATCCAACCCCAACCACCTCCATCGCCTATCCCGACAGCCACGCGCATCCCGTCCACAATGCGCAGACCCCCCCCCCCCCCCGAGAGTCGATATTAGTACACGACACTGAAGAAGTCCGCACACCGTAGACGAAACACGCGTATCCGTCAAGACAAGCAACAAACGTAGCCGGGATCAAACGGAAACTACCAATCCCTCCTCTCATTTTCCAGTTACAGGTATTCCACTAAAAAGCTCACACGCCTGGATTCATACATGGACAGGTTTATTCTATTGTTTCCAATGGCGTTCCCTAAGCGGGCCCTCCGCGTCCTATCTCTAATATACATGCTTGTCATTGTCAGCCTCAAGTAACACTTTTCTATGACTATGTGCTTCATTTCGAAAAGTCAGATAATTACCCTGATCAAAACATTCACCCCTTTCGGAAATGGTGCAATTACATTTAGTTATTATACCATGAGCAAATCAGGTATTTCGGTTATTCATTCCATAAAAAAAATGAATGGATGAATAACAACATAAGTTGTCAATAAAATGAAAAGTGTACTTTTAGTCGTTTCCCTTAGATTGATAGTAAGAAGTCTAAGAGTGAATTGCGGAATAGCCCGCTAGTATCACACCTGATGTTAGTGCCTTTATATAAACGTTCTACGACGTGGCAGTGAAAAAATGATAAGAAAATGTGATACTTTCACTACTGGTCAAATTCTTGGTCTCACATGCATGTTTATAGCATGAGATAAGCCCTCTCACCGTCGACAATGTGACAAATTTGACCTACGAGAGGGAAATCGTCTACGTGGATGGTTACAAATAGCACTTTATCTCCTTCGATCTTGAAGTAGAGGCATGGATCCAATAACGAACGCTCCAGGCCAAATTGCTTCAGTGTTTCGTCTAGTTGGAGATTACAAACCCGGCCTGATTGCTTTTAACCGTAAGCGCACTCTGCACCTTCGTTGAATCCCGGATGAAGTCCTCAGGTTGCTCCATGCACGTGACTTCGTCCGTTAACTTCCCTTGTAGGAAAGCGATTATTGCGTCCATTCGATCCGCTACCAAATTATGTTGAGCCGCCAGGGACATCAGGTATCGAATCGTTGAAAAGCGTACAACGGGAGCATACGCATCATAAAAATCGACGCCGTAACGCTGGGAGCAACCCCTTACTAACAAGCCATGCCTTCAATCGTTCTACCTTGCCATCTGGTCCTCGTTTGGTCTTGTAAACCCACTTATTGCGAATCGCTTTTTTATTCCTCGGCAAATCCGTCAGCTCCCAGGTTTCGTTCTCCTCCAAGGCTTGAATCTCCTCTCACATGGCCTTCATCCATTGCTCTTGATCCGGTCGCTTGCGAACCTCGGCGTATCTGTTCAGGTCATCTGTCGTCTCAGATTGCCGTTCATCAGATGCGTTGGGCGTGGATTCTGTGAAATCGTTGGGACCAGTAATTGACCTTAAGCACTTACAATCTGCGTATTTGCCTGGGAGTTGGCGCTCCCGCCCGTTGCACCTGAATCCTTGCTGCTCATCAGCTGATCTATTTAAATGCGGTGGGAACGCAGATTCTACCATGGTTTAAGCCCCGGGATGCACCTCTGGATCCGATTCGCTCGGTTGATGCTCATCTGATTCCTGCCAAGAGTAGAGCTCCATGAACTCAACAGGTTGATGTGATACATTTGTTGCTGTCGCGCTGGACACTCGCTCTTCGTTAATGAACACCACATCTCTGCTGATGACTACGTCTTTATCGAGGTTGTACACCCGGAAAACTTTCGAATTGTCAGCATATACAACGAAAATGCCCTCTACGGATTTTGAGTCGAATTCCTTTGTGTTTGCTTTTGGTAGTGAACCATCACATGAGAACCAAACACTCGTAGATGCTTCAGGTCTTGATTCTTTCGGCTCTACGCCTTTTCTGGCGCCTTGGATTCCAGTGCACGAGTCGGACATCTATTAACGATATACGCTGCGGTAAATACCTCTCCGATCGTTTGGTGTTTAGCTTGACATACCGTTTTCTTGCGTATCGGTTATAACAATATCGCCATCCTCATCTCGAACTTCGCTTTGAATAGAACGGTTAGATTCCCCCCAAAACACCCCCCCCCCCCCCCCCATTTCCCCCCAACCCCCCCCCCTCCCCCCCGATCAAAATACCAGACTTCATCGTTCGATGCTTTCTATTGAACTCTCGCTCAAAATTAGCTAATGTTGATCGATTTCTTCAATCGACTTTCGCATCTTTGGATAACGCGGCTGCAAAAGCATTTTCCATAGAATTGGAGAATGTACGAACTAACGGTTTCTGTTGTAAGCACAATCACAAATTCGTTTGTTCTGCCGTAGTAAACGAAAAGTGCGAATTCCTCATTCCCTTGCATGTGCCAATGCATCTTTAAAACTACACAAAGACTGCAGTGATATTGTGCAAAACAAAACAACTATTTACCTAGTACTACTCAGTCTCCCAATATAATGAAACATACATGAACAAACAGAACTAAGACCTACCTCACCACATTCAACTCCGCTTATAAATTGTATTATTCCCCTCACTGCTATCAGTTTCCCCATCATCGTCTTCATCCGAGTCGCAATCCTCATTTTCCAGCATATAGTTCGAGTAGATGTTCATAATGTTATCGTTGGCCCGTTTCAGTTTGGCCATTTCAATCGAAACCGTGCTCAGCTGTTTGTTCAAGTTCGTCATCTGTTCCTGGAATTCGTCGCCACTCACCACTGTCGGTTCGGCGTCACCGCGTTTCTTTTTCTGGCCACTTGCCAATTGTTCTTCTTTCCGTAGGATCGAACTTGCCGAGTAGATGGCATCGTTCAGAAGTTTGGCCTGTTTCTCCGTAAGTGGTGCCGTTTGGTTAACACTGGCTTTGTGAATACGGATCTTTGCCTGCTCGATCAGGGAAGCAAGGTCCGTCCTGAGCAGATCCAGGGAAATGGCCGCATCTCCTATTTTGGCGGAGTTTTGAGATACTGGAAGAGTAAGTATTCTTGTTACAGTTCAAAACCGAAAAAATCACTAGCGTAAATCAATTTTACTCCTTTTCCGAATGTTTACATAGTGTCGCTAATCAGCGCCTTAGATGCGGCACGATACAATCGCACAGGACGATGGTAAAATCGTTTTGCGCTAGTGGAATAATACTATTTCAGTTACTCTAACAATATGTGGATTCTATCTTACCATCGTATGCGTTTCGCATACGCTGTGATAAGGAACGAGTTTCAGCGAGAACATCGATTGGAGAGTTTTTGCTTGTCATTGTAACGAATGCACAGTTCAAATTATTTCAAGGCACAAAAACGAGATTAGTTGAACTTTAAAATAAATTGTTAAATGCTTTCCGCAACTAACTGCTTTTTTCGGAGTTGTGGCATTTTGAATTTTTGTTTTGTTTTGAAGGCATTGGGAAATGTCAAATTCGAAGCATTTGCTTCTAAACGCTCAGGGTTACAGCCACTAGGATGTCTTTAAAAGGAATTGCTCCTTGGTTGTTTAGGGGTTGGGGGGTTTGATAGTGTTGAGTGAACAATAAACTAATAATTATAATCAACATGAAAGTCTGCAGCATGCCACGCTGATATGGGAAACGAAGCAGCTCTATTATAATGGGATATTCATCTGAATAATTATCGATAATAACAAGTTGATTGAGCTCTCTCTTGGATTATGGAACACCAGGTTGCGTGCAAAGCTTGCACAAAAGATTTGTTTCGAATTATGAAACTATACATGCACGGTCGATGAGACTAGTTCTGTTTTGTAAGTTTTGTACTCAGGCAAATATACTTAAGAATTTCATAAGGCGTAACTTATGAACGACACTTATTAATGTCATAAACTCAGGAATTTTATTGGTCTTACACGAGGTTGTTCTTGTGCGCCTTTAGCCTTTCGTTAATATACGAGTAGGCAAGACACCCGTAAAATCAACTTTTAAGGTTCGAATCGAGGTTGCTCTATTATTTTAATCTTAAGCATAAGTAATTTCATAGAGCTTGGAATTGATAACCTTTTCAAGGTGCCGCCAACAACAAGGTTCTTGTGTTGCCATCAGAATCCACAGAGCGTGCGTAGGTGCAGGCTCCGTATATAAAGCGCCTTTAATGGCTGGCCCACAATTGATACGTTGCGGATGCGTTTGCGTGAATTTGACTGTGTTCCCATAGGTTTTCTGTCAAATTTACATCAACGGAGCGCAAACATATCTATTGTGGGTAACCTTTAACAATGAACAGCTGATGCGTTTGGCGGGGATTTGCCGTACAACGAAGATCTGGTCCGTTATTGAGCGCCCGTCGGTGAAACCGATGTGATAACTTCCTACGAACTCATCAACTATTGGTGATAAATGACGGATGATGATCTGAGATAGCCATGTGTAGGCAGCATTTAGAATTGCGATCGCTTGATAGTTCTCACACCCCAGGCATATAGCCCCTTGCTTATATCTCTTCGGTAGCTGTTCGGTTTCCCAGATTCGGACTATCAGCCGATACAGATAGATTGACAGCTTTTTCGAGCATGATGAGTTTAGTTCCGATACCATCCTTGCCAGCCGTTTTTTTTTTAGACGGGATGGAAAATTTGCAACCAGACACCTGAAGAACTCAGGGTGAGGAGATGCCAACTCCTCGACCCACAAAAACCCACCCGTGCCTTAAACCCACCCGTGCCTGGACCCTCCCCAGGCCAACCTTTCGGTATTACAGGGTGCGTTTGTTCTATTTCTTTAAAATTCCATTTTCAACTAATTCAATAATATCAACATTTTCGAGTGCAGTTATCTTTATAAAGTCCTTTTAAACAAATTTAGGACACATTGATTCTCCATTTTTATTAATAACATTCTCGAGCCGACGCCGGAAGCCATAGCATGCCTTTCGGACGTAGTCCTCCGACATTGACTGCCATGTGCGTGTTATGGTTGACTTCAGGGTTTTCACACTAGGGTGTGATGTTTTGCAGGCTCGTGCTTCAACATATGCTAGGGGGCCACAAATCCTTCGGCCAAAACTTCATGTTATCGTTAAACCATTGTTGGGCTCGATTGGACGTGTGGCATGGCGCTCCATCCTGTATAGGACAACGTTTTGGTCCTCGGAGAAGTTGGCCTTCACCCAGGGAAGCACTTGGTCCTTTAAAATACCGATATACACTTCGGTATTGATTTTAACTCCAGCATCAATGAAAACAGGCGGCATTTTCAAACCGTTGGACGCCACCAAGCCAAACATCATGACACCAGCCGGATGTTTGGTTTGAAATTTGAATTTCACTTTTTCCGGAACGTTCTCCATTTTCTGCGGTGAAATGAACCGGCCCGTGCGGCTGTTGGCCACAGCATCGATGCTGAAAAGCTTTTCGTCGGAGAACAGGATTATCATTTTTTCCTTCTTCAACAAGGAAAGCAATCTCTTGGAACGAGTCACTCGTAGTTCCTTGACCTGGTCCGTAATCAAGTGACGTTTCACTCTGGCTCTGGAAGATGCATGCAGGTCTTCTTTGACGATTCTCCGCATGGATTTCTCCGAAATATTGGCTTCCTTTGCAAGTTTTCTTATGGAACGCACCGGGTTGCGAGCAATTTTTGCACGGACCGATTTGATCACGTTCGGCGTGCGTGCATAGCGCGGACGTCCGCTTCCCGGCTTCCCAGGACCATCCTGCAGGGACTTTTTTATGCGGTAAACTGTTGCCAAATGGCACCCTACCACCTTGGCAATCTCTTTCGGCTTCTTCTGGGCGAGCAAGAAACTGGTGATCACTTCTTTCGCGAACATTTAGACGATTTTGCAATAAAACAAATAGAATGTTTGGATGCAGCACTTGAAAGTAAACACAAACAAATACACTTTCGACAGAAATTAGTCACTAGCTACAAGAATTAACCCAATACTCAAGTTTGAACATTTTCGCATTATTTTTTGCCGCACCCTGTACTTCAGAAAGGGGCTATTGTGCTTGTTAAGCACCCACTATGTCTAACTACTTAGGACTTTAGTAGTTAGGTGGTCCCTACGACCTGCCGTTGGTCGTTTCGCCATTTTTGTTGGAAATCAAGCGCAATGCAAGGATACGCTGGGCAGGACATGTTGCGAGAATGCCGGGCAACTATCCTGCAAAAATGGTGTTCGACGGGACGTTGGTACAAGAGACGTGGGGCGCAACGAGCAAGATGGTCAGACCAGGTGGAGCAAGATCTAGGGGGTACAAGGAGCCCAAGGGATTGGAGAGGAGCAGCCACGAATCGGGCGTCATGGAGGGATATTGTGTATCAGGCTATGTTATAGTATTGTGACGTTATGCCATGTAAATAAAAATAAAGATTGTTAACCGGGCGTGTTTAAAAAAGATCTTTTCATCGCTGTTGTACTTAGCTTCTCAGGGTCTAGCAATCGGTGGTCACAATGATGACGCAAGTAATTTCGTTAATTTGTTGAATTTGCGCAGTGAAGATGCAGGAGAGTTGAAATCTTGGTTGAAACGCGAATCGTATACTTGGTGTAGCCAAGGAATCCAAAACAAAATTCTCGATCTTCTTAGCCATACTCTGCTTCGGAAACTCCTTGAGTTGGTAAAGTTAGCTGTTTACTATGCTATTATGTGCGATGAGATGGATGATGGATAAATTCGAATTTTAATTTACCTTGGTGGTACTAGTAAAATTATTCGGGGAGATTGAAACGGTCAACACGGCGCTCCAAAGAAAATCGTTGCGTCTGGAGGAAGCATACCGAATGATCGAAACGTTGAAGGCAAGTTTGAACTTCTGTAAAAAGGGGGTTTTCCGAGGTTTGGGACAAAGTATCATCAGGCAAACCGGCCGAGGTAGGATCTCCGATGTTACCGCGAAAAAGGAGGCTGCCAAAACGATTCGATCTAAACGAACAATCACAGAGAAGAAAATTAATTGCAGGGTCGTTTGAAGAGATTCATGAATCCCAGTATCAGGAAATTATTGGCTAGATTCTGGAATTACCTGACGCTCGATTTAAAACTGAATCGTTTGAGTTCCTGTTGGAAATTGAAAAGTTTTTGCTTGGTGACGACGCAAACAAAGCAAAAATTCTGAGTTTGTATGAGGGCGATGTCGATCCGGAACGCTTGCTGCTGCATCGGGAAATGTTTTTGCAAACTTTGAAGGAAGCTGACAAGTGTGTTGAAAATATCAATAAGATATTGTTGAATAATTCAAGAAAGAACCGCATTTGATTGAACTTCTCTCAGAGTTTGTAAAATTTCTGAATATATTTATGACAATTTCGACATCTTCTGCAACACCTGAGCGGTTATTTTCGGGACTTTGAAGACTGAAGACATACTTGCGCTCCATCATAAGACAACAGCGGCTGAATTCTGTGGCCATATTGCACTTCCACAAGGACATGGCGAAAGATCTGGGCATGGATGAAGCTTTGAATGAGTTTATTTCACGAAATAGCCAGAGAAAAAAATACTTTTTACAAGTAACAAGTGGAGTGCTTAAAACCTGAACGTTTTTGAAGAAAAAAATCGTTATAATACACAAATTTACTACTGAAAAATGTTTGTTTTCGTTTTTACCCTTTTTACACCAAAAGAAGGGTATTAAGATCGCTTGAAAACTCGACTTTTTATCCGAGGCTCAGAGGGCCGATTGTCATATACCATTTGACTCAGCTCGACGAACTGAGCACATGTCTGTGTGTATGTATGTATGTGTGTGTATGTGTGTGTGTGTTTGTGCGTTACAAATAATGTCACATCGGTTTCTCAGCCATTTGTGAACCGATTTCAGTTCTGTTGACGGCAAATGAAAGCTACAACATTCGCATAGAACGCTATTGATTTTTTTTATTCGGACATTTCGTTACGAAGATCTGAACGAAACAGTACTTGACGGCCTATTATAATAGTAATCAAACAGTTTAGTCTCCGATTACATACTGAGCTATTTGTGTACTGATTTGAGTTTTCTTAGCGCCAAATTAAAGTTATAAAATCTTCAAATAACTGGTCAAAATTTCATTATGATTGGATAATCCTTCATGGAGATATGACCAAAACAATACCTGAGAGCACATAATTGCGAGATGAAAATATACTCGTTGCAGTTCAAAACCGAAAAAAGACCACTCACCCCAATCGATGCCGCTTGTATTCTATTGTTCTGCATCTGGTGCGTTGTATAGCACATTCAGTGGACTAGCCACACTATGCGACTCTATAGAATTAGAGTAGGATCGGTTGGCTCGAGTAATCCGGTTTTGAACTGCAACGAGTATATTCGAAAATTACACAAAGTCTCCATTTACTATAATACCTACACAATTTTCCACGAACATGTACTTATTAAGCATCTTCAATCCGTATCGATAATCAAAATTGACGCTTAGGATTGTCGTATAATTCATTCTATGGACTGATTATATAGAATTTCTAATATTTATATAAATTCCCCTCTTATATAACTAACATGAACAGGTCGTTAAAGACTATAAATGGCAATATTTTAATCACATCGATGAACAATACGTGCAGGATTGACAAATAGTTCATTTTATAAACCGAATGTATGACATATCGAATATTCCTGGTTCTTCCTGAAATTTCTGATGAAAATATGTATCCAGTACCATATTGGCCACTTTTGAATTTGTAATTCTGGTAGAGTGTAAGAAGGGTTCAGTCTCACCATCGGTGGATTAATGCGGGTTTTTACTCATTGGAAAAGGATTTTAAGACTATTGCCCTTTAAAATACTGATATTTTGTGATATTTTGTGATATTTTTACATTATTTTGAAGAAAAGTGTTGCCCCTCAATAATTATTTTGAAGTTGGCGCTTCTGCCCAGAAGTGTCTTTAAAAAAAGTGTTTTTTTTTTTAAATTAAGTGAAAATCAAACTTGTTAGAATGGTATCAACCGAAAAATCCATCAATCTGACTGTCAAATTGGTTTGTCAGACTACAACACACAAAGGCAAACATAGTACAAACTCTATCAAATTCGTGAGTATGGCAGGCCCCATATCTAATGCACGTATGTAAATGGAATGATAGATTTGGCGTAAATTCATGGGATATTTCAAGTAATTTTTTGCCATATATTTCTTAAATTGGGTAAACTAAAAGAATTCCAAGCCACATAAAGTTCGAACACTACTTGAGAAACGGACTCAGAAGTTCGCATTCGGTTCGAATTGAGTTCCGTGGAGCTTTCTTGCTGAATAACATGAAACTATGCATGTTCTCAGAATTTGATTCTCTATTAAGTAAATCTTCGTAGTAAGAACTCGCCAAATCTGGCTTAAACTTGATGAGAACATACTGTATTTTTCAACTCCTTTGCAATCCTTGTACTCGACCATGTTGCGGTTTCCTATACGTTTTGAGCATGATGGATTTTTTTCCTTTTAGTTTTTTTAAATTTTTGCAAGCGATTTTAAGAGAAAGATTGTATCTATAGTTTCCAGAACCAAACACACACACACAGAGCTTTACAATCACGCAGGAGCTTTGCAAATTCGAGCTTTTTTTTCTTGAACAGAGCAATCGTGCAATGGTCAAAAATACTAGAGAATGAACACAACGATAGTGGAGTTTAATAAATCAAATGAATCCTTTTTTACTCATACTTAATTGAAGCTGCTTGCACCTAACACATCTTAACCACCGCATCCCCTAAAACCCTCCGAGCGCTCACAGCTTTCATTCATGCACTTTGCCACTTTTGGGGGGCGCTGAGAGCTCACTCAGTCGCTTCCATTGGGCACCGCGCAGGTTTTCCAAACCTCGCGCACACTCGCTCCAAGCCAAGCTCCAAACTCACCGACTAAGCATGGGCTCCCACTCGCCTGCATTGAGCCATGTTGATTTAGTCGCTTTGCAACTCTCTTGCTGAGTGTGCGTCCCTCTTCGATCGTGTGCTGTTCGAATGTGGCAGAATCTTGCGCTTCTTATTTTCCATTCTTTCTTCTCAATGACCGTTCCGCCCGCGATCGTCGCCAAAGTCTTCGCCGTCGTCGTCGTCGTTGCCGTAGCCGCTGTCGTCATCGATCGTCATTCATAGTGCTTAACTCTGTAGTCATTTTTCTGCTGATTGTGGATTTTAGTGTATATGCTAGCTTGTTTGCAGGATTTTGGTGTATTTCAGTAAGAGAGGATCGAAAGTCCTATTGCGATTGCGCGTATATTTTTTTTGCCTGTCGGTGTCTTTTCGGATGACCCTTGAAACCGAGATCTTTCGCTGAAGATTTCGTGTTTGTGAGCTGTGCAAAAACGCCTCCAGATTTGCGGCTTTGGGTAGTTTTTTCTTTTCTGGTCAGAGTGAGTTCACGGAGAATAATTATTTTTAGTGGTTCGTTTGCTCTTTTTTTGCTAACACAGTAACCGGTGATTTTCGTCCGGGGTTGTGACAGTTTTTAAGTGTCATTCAAAAGAGTGTTGTTTTTAGTTTGAAACGTGTTATATTTTGACGGATTTTGTGCTTTGATTGTAACGGGAAAAGTCAGCGAAAGAGCGACACGACCATCACTGAAAAAAAAACCTTCAAAAAGTATGACACATTGAAATTTCTGAAAACAGGCCGACCGAAAGTAAAATATACTTCATTGTCAACTATACCAGCAGAGGTTTGGCGAGCTGAAGTGATACTTTCGATTGAGTGATTGAAAATCGTAAACAGTGCACCGTGTGATCAAGGCAGATTATTCAACGATCGAAAACTTCATGTAACCAACTGAAGAATCCAGCAAGGTAGTAAATCTGTTTTTCTTTCCAATCCACTAACACAGAAGGGGTAAACGATCTTATACTAGTTCCACTTCCGAAATTGGAAGGTGATCAACGAAACGAATCGTGTGTGTTTTCGATATAAATCGCTTCTAACACTTGCAGACGGCGAGAGCGCGTGGAACTCATTTCTCATACATTTTTGACAGTTGTCTTGTGTCGAAAATGGAATGTTGTTCTGCGCAACTCCACGACCGCAAAAGGGATGATGGGTGGGTGGGTGAACAGGTGAGCCAACGCAATTTTTCGTTTTTCGGCAATGACCATTTTGCTTGGGCCGCGCACCGCCACTCGCGCCCGGCGGACCCACACTCGCCATCGTCACTTTGCCGCTCGATATGTGCGCAGGGTATGAAGCCAGTGTAGATTACGTTACGTGAATGGTATATACAAAAAGACTCACTGTTGTAGGTATTCTCATTCAATCAGTTTCTCGCGCATTCATAATGAAACAGCGCGTTTTGGTTCAATGCTAAATCAAAATACAAACAAACCGTGCGTAACCGTGAGAAAGAACGACAACTAAAAGAGAAAAAGAAAGACGGAGAGAGTGAGAGTATAGAGATGCTGAGTGAAGTATAAGAGTGTTGGAGAGAGTTTGCACAGATGCACAGCTATAAATACGGTGTGCACTCATGTGTGATTCCGTGTAGATTTTTTTTTAAAATGATAATTACTAAGGTGCTGTTCATAAACCACGTAGACTCATTTTCGAAAATCTCAGACCCCCCTTCCCCTTCGCAGACTTTTCTCCAGACATTTTTAGGAAATTTTGTATGGAGCGTAGACTTTGGTCAGAGCCCCCTTCCTCCCCCAAGAAAAGTCTATGTGCTTCATGAATAGCCCCTAAGGTCATTCGAGTTGTGTCAAATTAATGTTCATTTTTCAATGCTTTCCATTGAATTAAATTAACTGTTTAGTAATACATACTAAGAAACCTTCAATAATTTGATAAAAGTTCATTCGCTTTCAATCGTAGCAAACTTGGTCACTATCTTCAACTTAACAGATAATGAATTTATCAAACAAACGGGATCAAAGATTGTCAACAATCATAACTGTCACGTACTCGATATTTTGTTAATCGATAACATTCGAGAATTTTTATTTATTATCGAACAGATTGGGCCGAAGGGTTGAATATAAAAACAACAAACTAAGTTTTTTTTACAGAAATCTGTAAAATTTTACCGAATTCTCAACAGTTGAACATTCGGTAATCCGATTTAACGGATTTTGGTGAAATTTTACAGTTATCTGTAAAATTTTACCGAAATCCGTTAAATTGGATTACCGAACGTTCAGCTGTTGAGAATTCGGTAAAATTTTACAGATTTCTGTTAAAAAATCTGAGAAAATTTCCCAACTTTAATGGACATAACTTATTTCAAAAGTTCATAACTAAAGAACGGAGCATCGTTGGACAATTTTTTTTCATCAAATTATGAGGAAATTTGCTCAAAAATAATAAAAAAACATTCCCACAAGAAGTTTCACGGTGAAAAAAAATAACTGCAAGGAAAATTGGGAAAATTATGTTCCTTACCATGAAACGTTTTGAAAAAAAAAATATATTTTTGTTAAGCAATTCCTAAGCTTTTTTGGTGCAATTTTAACGATTTAGTTTTTTTCTCCAAAAACTATTGTCTGCTTGTTTGCTTGTTGGTAAATTGCGCTGGTAAATATATCGATTGATCAATTTTGTCCAATGGAGCCGCTAAGTAGACAGTTTATTCAATAATAGGTAAAAGCAAATTCGCTTAAAAAAGTATCTTCAACGTAAACGTATCCTTATTTCATCATGATGTAAGGAAAAAACCTCTAGGAGCGCGTGAAACGATTACGAAGAAGGGCTACATCATAATAATATATTAGGTGCGCAACTAAGTTCCCGCTGTTTAGCAATAGATGGCGCCAGTAGTAAGTGCTGGTCGAATGTTGTACATCTCAAGCGTCAAAAACCAAGCTCAGACATATGGTAAACAAACCGCTTTGCCAAATCAGTGATTTTGGTTTAGTGTTATATATTTTGGTTGTTTGAAGATGTCTGATTTCGTACCAAATAATCGTCATTTGCGGGAAGTGTTGATTTTCTTCTTTCATTCGAAGAAAACGGCGGCCGAAGCATATCGAGAGCTCCAAAAAGTTTACGGTGATGCTGCTCTGAGTGAAACAACGTGTCGTGAGTTTCGTCGCTTCAAAAACGGTGATTTCAGTGTTGATGATCGTCCGCGTGAAGGAAGGCCAAAAAACTTCGAAGACTCCGAATTGGAGGCATTGCTCGATGAGGATCCGTGTCAAACACAAGAAGAGCTTGGTTCAGGATTAGGAGTTTCCCGCCAAGCCGTTTCTAAGCGATTGCATGCGTTGGGAATGATTCAAAAGCAAGAAACTTGGGTTCCTTACGATTTGAAGCCAAGAGATGTTGAGCGTCGTTTTTTCGTCTGTGAACAACTGCTCCAGCGGCAAAAAAGGAAGAGTTTTCTACATCACATTGTGATGGGTGACGAAAAATGGATTCATTACAGTAACCCAAAACGGAAACATTCATGGGGACTGCCCGGGCATGCTTCAACATCGTCGCCTAGGCCGAATATTCACGCTGCGAAGGTTATGCTGTGTATTTGGTGGGACCAAGTTGGTGTTATTTATTATGAGCTGTTGAAACCAAACGAAACCATTACCGGGGAACGGTATCGAACTCAATTGATGCGATTGAGCCGAGCACTGCACGAAAAACGGCCACAATACGAGCACAGACACGAAAAAGTGATTCTTCAGCATGACAACGCTCGACCTCACGTTGCGAAACCCGTGAAAACCTACTTGGAAACGCTCAAATGGGAAGTCCTACCCCACCCGCCATATTCTCCTGATATTGCACCGTCCGATTATTACTTGTTCCGTTCGATGGCACATGGTCTCACTGGTCAGCAATTCCACTCATATGATGACATCTCAAAATGGCTTGATTCTTGGATAGCATCAAAAGACGAACAGTTCTATCGAAATGGTATTCACGTTCTACCAGAAAGATGGGAAAAAGTCGTAGCTAGTGATGGGCAATACTATGAATAATTCGTTTGTAACCTTTGTTTTCAAAATAAAGTTCCTTTTTCACCAAAAAACAGCGAGAACATAGTTGCGCACCTAATATAATTACATATACCATGAGTGCAGTGATATATTAAAAAAAGTAATGATTACAACATCATCAATAATGGAAAAAAGTGAAATATTACGAAGGTATTATGCTTTGAACCAATCTTGAAGATCATAAATCGGTGAAAACTAATGTGCATTCATTTACTCAAAATAATTTAGCTGTGCTGCATTATAGAGACATAGAATGGGTACTAATAAATTGAAACTGCCGCTTTAGAATTACAAATAAAAATAACCCAAAAAACCAAGTTACCAGATCTGCAGAAGGAAAATTTGAGGATCAAGTTTTGCCACCATTTTCGTCAGTTTCATCGAAGGAAACTTCTTCTACGAGAGAATGAGAACGTGATAATCATGCTTAGATATTTTTCGACGAGAATCCAATAGCCGATTATAGTGGCATTTCAGTTTACTAGGACTCAGCGAATAAATTACCGAGGCTATCCGATAATCAGCTTAAAACCAAAATATTACAGGAATATCAGCAAAAGTAACTACCGAGTTGATCGGTTGTTGGACATTTTGTCGAGGTAAATTGAGTGTGTACCAAATTCACCATCAAGTTTAATACTTTCATCATAGGAAACTCCTTCCATGTAAAATCTGTAAAATCTCTCATACAGTTTCTGTGAATATCTGTCATCACGATTAGGTGCTTCTAGTTATAATCATCGCGTCACTACAACAACTGACATGTTTTCTCAAACTTTGAAAACAATAATACCATGGTACTCTGATGAAGTTTCTGATGTGTCGGAGGACTTCGATAGACTGGTTTTAAATTTCAAAGCAGCTTTTTCAAGAGCCGAATTAGGTGAGAGAAAATTGATATGATATGGAAATTCAGCCACTATCAAAAATTAGACAACCATTACATAGATCAGACGTACAATATAAGGTCATTAATTTTAATCTCTAAGAATGAAATGAAATCAGTCGGCAATTGCCTGAGTTGAAAGACTACAATTTCCATGAAATTTCCAAATAGAGTTCGTCAAAACCTTCAAAAGGCTTACCTCGTTGTTGTATAAACAATATTTGGAATTATGCACAAGTGAGCAAATATCTGTTTCATTTACCTTATTTACGACACTTAGGGTTAAGATCCTTGGGTACGAAGTTAACCTTACTTTCCTTATATCATTCCAGCACCTGTTTTAAGTAGGGGCATGACGTCTAGTCTAGTCTAGTGTGCTCTTGTGGGATCTCAGCAACGGAAGGAGACGTTTTTAATCACTTCACGAGCACTTGGCCATTAATGGTTGAAGTCGTCACAAATGGAGCACTTCGCATCCCGCGCGTAAAAAATTTTGATATCGTTTGCTTCCGTTGGTGTTCTGCGACACCAAACTTGTCTCTTGCAGTTTAGAACTGATGACCTGGAATCTGCTGAAAGTCTGCCTTCACGTAGGTTTCATCATCCATTACGTAACAGGGTTTGTCCTTCAGCATTTGCATGTAAAGCTTACGTGCCCGTGATTTTGCTGCGCAATTCTGCTGGTCGTTACGGTTTGGTGCCGTCTTGACTTTGAACACACGTAGAGCAGCTAGATATTTTACCTTTTGTACAAACAATTTGGTCGAGGTTAGCGTTTTTGCAATATCCTGAGCAGAAGCGTTTGTTTTGCGCCTTAAAGTCAACTTAATTTTTTTTTTCGGTGGTGGTTGAGTTGATTCCCAATTCCCAAAATTTCGTTGTGAATCCTTTGCACTTCCGAGTCCATTTCAAAAACTTGTCCATACTTTTCAATGAAACTTACAGAAACTAAAATAACCCAACTCACAGAAACTAAAATGAAACTAATATTTCCCGGTTTTAAAAAAAATCCTGAAAGGCAAAGCATTTATAGCTATTTGCGTGTGTTCCAATTTTAACGAATGTTTGTTTTTGCATGATGTGATAAGAACCCACCATCAGTGCAAGGATTATCTATGTCTGCAGGACTATCCTCAGCAGGTTACCCCGAGAGAATAGCCTACGTGATGGCTTGTTGTGGCAGGGCCAGTCGATCTCAATGAGGACCTTCGGAAGACCACGGCAGGAAGGCCGCGTGTCTTCACATAACAAGGGACTGGCGACTCCACGAACCCTTGTCCAGCCAACAAATCCTTCGACTGCCTTAGGCTACCCCCCCAATCTTAGTTATATAGTTATTATAGGTACAGTGGAAATATTTAGCATAAATGATGATTTATAAAAAAATTTAAGATACAAATTGTACGAAATTTCACGAATACTTTCTACTGATCCTAATAAAATAGTTGTTTAAAATTTAAATAACTTACCATAAAAGCATACCAGTCTCTATGTTGTATCATATATTCAAAGAATAAAACTTTCAAACGCATCTTTCGCTGCTTGTACGTATAGGACGCATGTGCTTTTATAACCTGTCTTATAATTTCTTTTGAATACTGCAAGTTAAGGAATCTTATTTTTGTTTTTATTGGACGTAATCCATGTAATACCACATTGTTTTGGATAAAATAATTCACAAAGAAGACAAAGGTAATGCTATTATGGAAAACTTGTGCGGTCATATAGGGAAGTTTGTTGTTCACCAATTCAAAGTTGAACAGCAAACAAAATCCATAAGCATGAGCATGAGCATGAATGACCGCCCACGGATGCAATTCCGTTATTGCCAGATCAGCTGTATTTGCACAAAGAACCAACAGATGCTGTTTGGGACTAACATACATCTTCAATGTGTAAAAACTGGTGACCCATTATAAAGCACTACCGGCGCCGGCCGTGCCCGAATGCTGGTCAAGTAAGGAATGGGAAGGAACGTGTCGCTTTGGAGGAAGCTGAGAAATCCCCTGTACTTCCACGAGAAATCACTGGGATGTTGGATATTTGGGGAAAGGTAAGCAGCAGGGTTCGTTTTGGTTAACGATACGCTGAAAGTACATACCTACACCATCCGCCAAAAGCAATAGACCGCTCAAATGTGACTGAAAATAGACAAACATAACGAAAAACAAAACAAAACAAAATAGACAAAATGAAATATAACAGGATATTAGATATTGTCTTCAAAATATGGTAGAAATAAATTATTTGTTGCTTTGCAAACCAGCTCTCCTCGATGTCCTAGATGGCCACGTCCTGCTGGACCCGCTGCTGCTGCCGTCGGCACTCGTCCACATCAACCCGGCCGTCGCCGACGTGTCGGAAACCTTCCGGTAGTAACATGATATCTGTGTCTAATACACTCTTCTTGCACCGATTAATTTACAAACTAGGCCTGCACACCGAATCAAAATTCACTTTGGCACGGTTGTGGTATTTTTCTTTAAAATCTAGTTCTAGATATTTGCACTTGGTTGCAGGAAACAGAATCAATAAGAATAATAAACTCGCTTATGACCTCTCACTTTACACGGTTGCTAAACAATACACACTATCTTCCCCCACAATACCCGCGAACGACGACACTTTGGACCTGAGCTCGCTTGAGGAAAAATCACCAACACACCACAGCGCAATTGATTGTATCAACAGCAAACAAAATCCATAAGTATGAAAAAGAAGTCGTTAATAGCGAAAAAAAAGTCATGTGTCAAATGGATTTTGTAAAAAGCTATTAGTGTATAATATAGAATTCTATTCAAAGCCATTACTTTATCCGGCCTCAAGTGATTGTATATTCCTTCGTTGTTTACTTTAATCATGGGTATTTATTAAAATCCCGAACGATATCGTAATAGCAGCTACAAAAAACACAATGCCTTATAAGTTTAAGCTTCTTTTTTGTTAATTTTTTTTTTATCAAAACTTAAACATAAGTTTACGAAACTATTATGTACAACAGCATAAAAACTATTCCAATTCTATAATTTTGTGCTCCCACGAAACAGACTTCAAAATAAAAGTAAAATGGTACATTTTTCCAACGTCACACGCGAGAAGTCCAATGCGATATTATGGTAGCAACATAAAACGAATGGCTAAAGGTGAATGTTTTAGAAAAACTGACGAAATAAATAGCGCAACACAATTTTATGACTGAATGACATCTCAAGGAGTAAAGTACCAATTCAAAAAAGACTGGGAATTTATACATGCAACCGAAGCAGATAACATTAACGCTGACATATTATTACAGGATAGATTTAATGATATTGTTTCCATTTCTGGAACCAAAAAAATATCTTGCATTTATTCCAAAAGATGGACGAAGCATCTTTGTAATTGAATACTCTGATAAATCAGATATTCTAGAAAACAAAGCATGCTTTTTCCTTGATAATACCAATAAACGGAAATCCTCCAACAGTATAAATACAAGACGAAGTTGTAGGCTAAAGAAGTGATTTTGAAACTTGTAAATAAAAAGTAGTGAAAACGCATAATATGTTATTTTCTTAATCAATAAGTAAATGATAAAATAACAAAACAGAGGTGTTTCTTTCAATTTTTTTTAGAAAATATCCTTATAATTCGGAAAGAATAATCTACGACGCTCCATTCTCAAAGTATGTCAGGGAAAATCGGGAAAATTCAATTGGGCTATTCCTGGAAAACTTAAATATCCTCAATAAATTTCAACTAACCTCTATGCATGGGCAAATTTTCACAAAAATCAGACACCCTGCCAAAAATCTGAGAGCTGTCAAAGTCTGAGCCAATTGATATTTTGCTGAAGAGCAATAGTGTTAACAGCCTATATCAATAAAATAGACGCTGTTTCCAAATCGTCGGAGTGAATTTCCGTATATCTTTGAATCTGAGGATCACTAATCACAACAGATTTGGAAGCATTTTGCTCTCCTGTAGAGTCTTATTCACTTCTTATTCTCTTGACGTGTTTTTTTTTTCAATTATTTTTTTTTCATTTCCTTGAGCCGATTTTATTCAATAAGGTAAAGTTTGTTTAAATAAAAATATATCCCCCATCGTGGCCGATTTGCCACTTCACATGTTATATTCAAGAACCCTATTGACGAGCGGCATGCATAATATTTTAGTTTCCAAAATTCAAAGTGGCGATAAAAATCGGCCAAAATGACGGTCATTTTTTATGCTAACGAATTTCACCTTATAGTTCAATGTTGAGCGTAATACTATTACGCTATACTAAAATACTATTTTTACATACCAAGATGTAAGAAAACTTCAATATTTTTAAAAATGATGTAGGAAATTTTTTGAATACCAACGAACATAACAAGTTGAATAACACACTTAAAAAAAAACAAAAAATAAAAACTGTTTTACGAGCATTTTTAGTAGAACCATTCTAATTTACAAACTAGGCAAATTTAAACTAACACTTCACTTGCTCATTTCTTAAAAATCAAAATCAAAACTGATACACATTTACAAACTATCACTAGTGTGGCATCGATAGGCTTTTGTCAGCAGAGTGTTGATTTGATTGAGAATATTTTTCCTTGAAGGTTATCAGCTAGCACAAGCCACACAAAAATTCAAGTTATCAGCTTGTTCCCAAATACCTGTACATATAGAGGTACTGTTTAAAGTTTTTCAAATCCCATGCAAGTGCATAAAAATCAATACTGTTCATTTTATCCCACAGTGCGGAACGCGGTTTACTACCAACAAAATGTGTTTCCTCTCCGGAAATCTCTTTTCTCTATTATGCTTAATTTGCTCGCGAACTCACTCTCCCACGAATCTGCGCAAAACGACCTGACCAAAACTCAGAGCTCTTATTTCCCATTGAGCGACCAATAATGATGACTAATCGATCGTCTACTGCCTATATGTAAACATTCACACTCTCTGCAGCACTGAGCTGTCTCAGCAGCAATGCTACGCTCTCTTACGCTGACCTAGCCGGGGGTTGCACCCACCACCCTTACACCCATCCATCCCATAATGATCATCACTGCCCTATTCTCGACCAATCGTTCCAACCAAGCAAGCGACCGTAAAGTAATCATTTGCATCTTTACACATGTATGCATGATGAGCCAACGTACGACTTTAACACACCTCACTAAACACTTTGGAGATTTGCTTGTTTTTCCATTATGAGTTTCAAACTAAACCTTAGCTGACACACCGACGTACGCCGCCCCAATCGTGGACTAGAACGTCGAGAATGCTTCCCTGACCAAAAACCACAGCAATAGCAACAGAAGCAACCACACCGGCTCGTTGACGTGTACGAGGAGGCTAAATTTAGAACAGCGCTCAGTTCAAACGCGCAAATCGGCGTTTCTTCCTTGGTTTGGAATTTGTCGGCATTACGGGGCGGATTACCTATTAAACTCCTAGAGGTGATTGAGGTTACGATTTGTGCGGTTGTGCTGCTTGAGTGCAGTTTTCGGAGGCTACAACTACGGAGTGGAATGAATATATCAATCTTTCTCAGAGGCAGTGCTCGGAAAATCATGGCCTGAATAAACTCGTGTTTGAATTTGGCTAGCAAGCATTCATACTCCAAACACCAAACACTCATTCCAGCATAAAACTCACAAAAACGGCGTAAGCAAGAATCCAATTGATTGCTACTGCATGTTGTGTTTTCCATACTCTTATGAATAAACAATAATAACAATGAGCAACGTCCAACAATGAAGAAATGAATTTTTGAATGTGAAAACCCATCGGCTGTTTTTGCGTCATTAAATTCAACAAGGCAACACTCATGTTCGCATATACTCACGCGTTGGTTTTAAGGATTTCAGTTTTTCCGAACACTGCTCATAGGTATTTCTCACTCATCATTATCCGTTCACCCGTGTATTTGTTTTCTGAATTTTATTTTTTATACGCTATTTTGGTTGTAAATTCGAACAAACCTTTGATATTATAATCCTATACCTAATTCACAAAATCGGCCCTGTTCCTCAAAAAAGAGCTAAACGCATGTCCCTGTAGTGGTTTATCAGCAGCGTTCTGAACCGATTTGGATATATTCTGTGTCAAATGATAGATGAATTTATCTATTATAGTTATCAAAAACCTTTTTGAAAATATGACGCATGGAGTCGTAAGGAATATACTGAAAGATCTGAAAGCTCGGAGAAAACACATTTCCAAACCTGTATGCAAGCCGGAATGCCTCGAGTAGGTCCCAAATCTTCCGGAAGATTATGTTCAAGAACGGTTTTCCCTGAAACTGACAAGACAAGCTCGAAGGTGTGGCCGATCTTTTCATGTTTGATTTTAAAGAAGACCTCGGAAAAAATATGTGTCCTCGAGTTTGAAGACGCTATGTTACGGTTGAAAAGGTTAATGGATGGGAAACTTTCTTTCCTGGATCGAGTGAGACTCCTTAAGATCGACGAAGAGATTCCCCAAGATGTCGGAACAAAACAATCACAAATTAATGAATAAAGAAAAACAAAAAACGCAAGCAGATTAAACTCTTATACTAGACATTTGAAGAAACGAATAAATCAAATAAATCGATTGCATATAGCACATATCTCTTATATTAACACAAGGTTGTCTTCCTTGGGCCTCTACATATTCAGAAGACGTATTCTGGCGGCGTCATTATCCGTGCATTGCCAGACTGCGTGATCGATGTCGTCATAACCGTTTCCACACCGGCAAAGATTGCTGTCCACGAGGTTAATTCGATAGAGGTGTGCATCTAACTGGTAATGGTTGGACATAAGTCTACTCATCACACGGATGAAATCACGGCTAACGTGCAGGTCCTTAAACCACGCCCTCGATGAGCCAATAGGAATGATGGAATGTAACAGCCGTCCTAGATTTCCGGTGTCCCAATCGGTTTGCCAACTCGAAAGGGTACTCTGACGTGCTAAATGAAAAAGATCATCGTGTGAAATTCGTCTATCATACAAATCACCTTCCTGGGCGCCCATCTTTGCGAGCGAGTCCGCTTTCTCATTGCCTGGGATTGAGCAATGTGAAGGGACCCATACAAAGGTGATCAAATATGATCTTTCGACCAGTACACTCATCTGTTCCCTTAGTTTTGAAAGAAAATAAGATGAGTGTCTACTAGATTTCATCGACTTAAGAGCCTCAATGGAACTGAGGCTGTCCGAGAAGATGAAGTAATGGTCTGCGGGCATGTTGGAAATCATCCCCAATGTGAAGTTGATTGCTGCCAGCTCAGCAACACAAACAGAGCATGGTTCTTGAAGTTTGTGGAAGTCACTAGAGTTTTCATTGAAGACACCGAAGTCAGTGGATCCATTGAGGCGAGACCCATCAGTAAGAAACCTTTTTTTTTTTATTTTTTTCATTTTTTTATTTTTAAAATTTCTTTTTATTCTAAGACCTTGTCATGTATGCAGCTCCACTTAATAGCAAGATCAAATTGAGTTACCGGGTTGCATTCACAGTAACGCTGTATAGAAGGGCCAAAAACGGTGGGGCGGACCCGTAAGCAGAGACACTTACGCGAAACCCGCGGGAACATGAGATTCTCCTTCCAACGATACGATCCAACAAATCGAATAACCCAATTCGCTATACTTATTAAGCTTTCTACGGGATGGCTTGTTAAGAAGGGCGCGTCACTCTCACTGAAACTATTGGAGTAAAATTCACAGCATCACAATCGAATCGGTAGGATAAAGAAAATGATACTGTTTGTTCCCTCCTAGACGCCGGTTGTCATACCACTCCATTGTCCAATTCCAGCTTGAGTGATACCCTGATGCTCCCTCCATTCCCAATATATATTCAGTGTCATATAGTAATATTTAAAATCTTGTGAATATTATAATTATAAAAATATAGTGAATGAATATTATAATGACAAATAATATAGTGAATGAATATAAGAATGATAATAGCACTTCCAGTTGTGGACCTGAAAGTTAGACAATGTAGCTGCGAGAAAAAAAAATGTTATTAAATTATCTCATAAAACTTGGGATACCTATGAATGATCTGAAATTATATAGCAATAGAAAAAGTAAACCTAAAATTTCGATGTGCTGTTCCGTTTCCTTGCAATATGTGTTTCATCGGAAATAGTGATTTTAATGAAATGAATTTAAATGCAATTATGTCACATCATTTAATATCATAACATAAAATAATAAACTGACGTTATAATATAAAATAATAATACCAGCTGGCCAGTAAACTATAGTAGAATACATATATCCGTAATTAAGCTGAACATCCACTCATCGAAAGACTTCCACTTTTGAAGTTTCTATTGGATTAAGATCTACTAAGATTAGAATTTGTTTTCACAATAATAGTCAGAGAACATAATAAACGTAGGTACAAGATGTATCTGACATCTACTGGTATGTTACTGAAAATAAAAATTAGATGTGTATTAATATCATAATGAAAACAGCTAATAATAAGGCAAAATAAATTTCATATGAGTATGAATCCAAAAACTGAATCTTAATAAAACAAACATACAAAAAGATAAAAAAATGAATTTTTCGATAGCTCTTGTTCATCTGGACCCATAAATGATACTTTATGTCTGTGAAATAGGAAATGAATGATTGTAAACTGCTAGGTTGTAAATTAATATATATTTTTGATGAAGAAGGAAAGAGCTTTTTTTTAAGTAGAATTTTTCGAATATGATTTTTTTAAGAAATAAAAAAAACATCAAAAACCTTTCTATCTTTTCAAATACACAACGTAGGTTAGATGAGCTATAACTGACAAGGATGCATATATGCGAAGCTGAAAATGACTTATAAAAAAAGCATACAAAATGTAATGCATGGATGTTATAATATAAAATGATAATAATTTCATTTTTATTTAAATGTCTGCAGATTGTGGTCCTGCTGCAATTGTACCATGAACCTGAAAGCTAAGACAATGTAGCATAGCCACGAGAAAAAAAATTGATTTAAAATTATTTTACAAAACTTGGGATATCCATGGATGATCTGAAATTGTATATAAGGAATCATGGGATATAAAGCATATAATGAACCTAAAATTTCGATGTGCTGCTCTGCTAATAAATGTGATATAACCACAAAGGAACTGACTCTTAGCTTCGGGTCTTGATCCCTACTGAGCCCTTGCGGCACGTCAAGCCGGCCAGTTCAGCGCAAGGGAAATACGCGTATCTGTCAAGATAAGCAATAAAGGTAGTTGGAATTAAATGGAAATTACTAATCATTCTTCTCATTTTCTAGTTAATAATACGTTGGTTTGCTGACTTCAAACCTGGTTGTACAGACAACAGTGATGCAAAACGCAGCGGACGTCCAAAAAAAGTGGTAACACCAGAAAACATTTAAAATATCAACACTATCGTTTTGAATGATCGGAAAGTGCGTGAGATAGCAGACATCGCACAGTGGAACGATCCTTTTAAAATAACGCGTTTAATTAATAGCGTGAAAATGTGCAATTTTACAAGGGTAGTATCTTGGGAGAAGTTTATTGTCATAAAACAGACTATCTTTTCGTACCATAAGAGTGATGATGTATCCACGTATTAGGGTGATCCAAAATTTATTTTTTCAGATTGTGCACAAAAAATGTTGTGGTTTTGACAAAAGTTGTAGAACACACTAAAACAAGCAACTTTGTCCAAGACAGTAACTCGCTATTTCTAAAAGTTGACGAGATATGATGCATTGTTTATGAAAAACCCTTAAAAATCAAAAACCGTTTAAAAAGTTTTTGGCCAATAACTTTGTAAAAAATCATTATAAGGCTTTTAAATATTCTACAAAGTTACTTATTTTATTAAAACACACATTTTTGTTGAAGATTGTGTAGCGCTACGATGTATATAAGAAAAGTTATTGGAGATGTTTATTAAAATCTAGTCATTTTTTCAATAACTTTTTATTAAATTGAGGCAAGTTGTGCAGATCAAACATCTTTCGAGTGATAATATTTATTTTTAGCTACAAAGTACATTGACTTTTGTTAGGAGATATTCGGAGGAACTGTGAGATCGGAGTTACAACAAATGTCACCATTGGTAATTAAAAATTTATTATGGAATCAAAGAAACGATTATACACCAGTTGTTAGAAATGATGCCAGTGAAGTGGTAAAGTACCATGTCTCACGAATAACACGAGTTTTTTTTACCAATACAAATCCTTTTGCTCCTCTGTCAGATAACGAGTCTGATTCGGACTTGGTTGAGGAGGGAACATCTTTCAGTTTTCCGAAAAGTGCTTCACGGAAGCGAAGACGTATCCGAGCAGGGAAAGTAGCTGAATAGAAGCCCCAAATCAACATGCCCAATTCAAAGAGCACTGTAGAGAAGGATAATCCGAATCCTCCTGGTTTTCGTAGTGCCAAACTACACACAGGATTTCCCATCTCTCACCCTGATGCCCCGATTTTAAGAACAGATCTTCATCTGGGCTGTTCTCATTCGATGATATTGTGGAAGGTATTTTCAAGTACCTCGAAATTTCAGACCATCTTAAAAGCATTTTTATGGCAATGCTTCCCACTGTGAAATCTTTTTTGAAGAAATTAACATTAAAGTGGCCCCTCCTTGCAGTTATCATTTCCTTCGATGGATGATTTGCCAAAAGAAGTCGGAGATTTGATCACTATGACCTATGTGACAAATTCAATATGACAGTTCTCAACAATGGACTCAACAATCGTTGGACTGCACGTGGAATGTGATCCAAGATCCCCACGGTAGTGATCATTTGCGTATTGAAATTTCGGTTGCCACCGAGTTCAATCCGTCGGAATCCATCAACGTCACGTATGATCTAACTCGTAGTATCGATTGGACAAGGTTCAAGACAGCAATAGATGAAGCCGTAACAACGGTAGAAGGGCTTCCATCGCTGGAGGAATATAATTTCCTCTCCAACCTGATTTTGGAAAGCGCGCTTCAAGCTCAAACTCGACCAGTTCCAGGAACGTCATTTCGCAGGAAACCTCCTTCCCCATGCACCGAGGCTTACCGCAAAACGTCCGACGCATTCAAAATTTTTCGTAGACGTGGAACACCAGAACACTTCGAAAGGTACACGGCTCTCGAACGCGAATTTAAGAGCCTCATCAAGGCCAAGAAACGCGGTTATTGGCGACAATTCGTGGACGGGCTATCGCGTGAAACGTTGATGAATACCCTTTGGAATACGGCGCGAAGATTGCGTAACAGAACTACGAACAACGAAAACGAGGAGAATTCGGACCAATGGATCCTCAAGTTCACGAATTCGATTGATGAGATCAGCCAACCATTTTCATGGTAGAACTCTCTCTCGCACTCCTTTCGTGTGGCAATACGGCTCCAGGAGCTGATAAGATCAAGTTTAACTTGCTTAAGAACCTTCCAGACGTCGCTAATAGGCGCATGTTGCACATGTTTAATCAGCTTCTGGAACTCAACATTGTACCGGATGAATGGAGACGGGTGAGAGTTATTGCCATTCAAAAACCTGGCAAACCCGCGTCCGACCATAACTCTTATCGACCCATCGCGATGTTATCGTGTATTCAAAAGTTGTTGGAGAAAATGATCCTTTTCCGTCTGGACAAATGGGTTGAGTAAGGGAACGAACGACTGTCTCGCGTTGCTTTCCACAGAGATTCAGTTAGGTTTTGCTAAAAAGAGCAAATGGCTTCAGTTTTCTTGGATATTAGGGGGGCTTTTGATTCAGTATCTCCACGCTTGTGGCTTTTCATCATTAATGAACAATTTTTTGTACAATTTGCTTTCAGAGAAACATATGAGCTTTTCTCATGGAAACTCTACAGCTATTCGATTTAGATACATGGGTCTCCCCCAGGGATCATGTTTAAGCCCCTTTTTGTATAATTTTTATGTCAAAGACATTGACGGTTGTCTGAGTGACAACTGTACATTGAGACTACTTGCAGATGACGGCGTAGTGTCTGTCACGGGACCCAATGGGGTCAATCTGCAAGGACCCTTACAGGATACCTTAGACAATTTGTCTACTTGGGCACTAGAGCTAGGTATCGAATTCTCTACGGAGAAAACTGAGTTGGTAGTTTTTTCTAGTAAGCATAATCCAGCACAACCGAAGCTTAAAATTTGGGGTACACCGATAACTCATTCGATATCATATAAATATCTTGGGGTCTGGTTCGATTCAAAGTGCACCTGGAGATCCCACATTGAGTATCTGAAGCGAAAATGCCAGCAAAGGATCAACTTCCTTCAAACAATTACCGGAACCTTGTGGGGAGCACATCCGCAAGATCTTCTAACGTTGTCCGGACAACGATTTTGTCGGTTTTAGAATACGGTAGTTTTTGTTTTCAGTTGGCGGCTCGGTCGCACATCATCAAACTGGAACGTATTTAGTATCGGTATGAGTATGAGTCTTGAAGTGCTGGCTGGCATGTTGCCACTCTCGGATCGGTTTTCAGAATTATCTCTCCGGCTCCTCACCAGGTGTGAAGTTATGAACCCCCAGGTGATCGAAAATTTTGAGAAGCTCCTTGAGTTGAATCCTCAAACTCGCTTCATGACTTTGTACCATTTGTACATAACACAGGATGTCAGCCCTTCGCTGAATATTCCCAATCGTGTTTGCTTCTCCGACTTCGGAAATTCGGTTCATTTTGATTTATCCATGAAACAGGAGCTTCGTGGCTTCCCAGAGCATCATCGTCCTATGATTGCTCCGGTGATATTTGCTGCAAAGTTTGGCCTAGTTGATTCCACCAAAACGTTTTTCACTGACGGGTCTTTGATAGAGGACTCCGCTGGCTTTAGTGTTTACAATGAAAATTATAGCGTCGCTCGTAAACTTCAAGCACCTTGTTCTGTTTTTGTCGCGGAACTGGCGGCAATTCATTTTTCCTTAGAAATATGTTGCCTCATTTACACCGGATCAATTCTTCATTTTCACGGATAGTCTTAGTTCTATTGGGACTACTAACACTTGTTACATCAGACATTACTAAAACTGGCAGAATACAAATACCTCGACGACATTATCACAACTTATTTTTGATTAGAAAAAATAACAAAAAGACGAAACGACACAATACAAAACAGTGGACATGAACATGACTGAGAGAAAGGGGAAGCAAACTTGAATATGTAACACCTTTTGAGGCAGTGTCAACAGAGTCTCTATGGACGACATGATCCTTGCACGGCTGTTGAAATGCTTCAAAAGGAGTTAAGTTATATCATTCTAACGTACAAGGAACAATACAATAGCTTCTTATTTTTGGTTCGAGAAAACTGCTTTGGAAGACTCTCATAGCTCATAAATGACACACTTCACGGACTGAACTACAAAACACTGAAGAAATTACGAAACGCCGTATTAAACTTGCAACCGTAACACTGACTAACAAAAAGACAATTTAAAAAAAAATAGTCGAAAGGACTCGAAATTCTTAAGCGTGGCTCCTTCCGAGTCATTTGCCACAGCGTCTTTTCGGACGATATGTTCCGTTTACGGCTGGCAAAATGATTCGAAAGGATTTACGCAACGATATCATCAAAGGCCTGGCGTAGAGGTTTCTACTCTATTCAGAGTCCCGCCAGTAAACCTTCATGAAAAAAATCCGTCGTTCATTTGACAGTGCATGTGGTACTGAATACGAAGCCAGCTTCATAAATAGTACAGATCAATTCTGTTGCAGAAAACAACGAATAGATTGGCAATTTGACTGATCGATTGCGTAGTTTAAATTAAATTTCATTCTTAGCTTAGAATGGTTAGAACACTTAATTGAAAGCAACCAATAATACAGAAAAAGAGATAGAGAGAAAGAGATAAAGAAAGATCCGCCACTGACCCCCGAATCTTAAGCCTTCCATAATTTTGTGACAAATATCAGTGCCCAAAGGAAGACACACCTGGATTTGATTTGAAGTCCAACATGAAGCACTCTCCATTCTCATAGCATCCAGCAAATAACACCCTTTGTACAACCTGATGCATCCGTGTACACCTAATCCTTTGCAAAATGATGATTGCTGTCTCATGCCAACTATTTGCCGAACATGGTAAGCAGTAGCAAATCCTCCATCGGCAATCACAGCTAGGCATAATTGGAAATAATCGCTCAGATAATCATCGATGGATTTGGAAAATTGATATCCTCGTTCCATTCTGTTCGTCGCCGCATCCAACCTAGCTGGCAGGCTGCAGTTCCATACCTCTACGCTTCAAAGCTCAAATCGTTGCTTATCCTGCCTCTAGCTGGAAGGTAACAGAAGGAAGCACTTTGCCAGGCGGCCTGAGCTTTATTAAATATTCACCATTCAACGAACGACAGTTTTAATCTTCGCTTGTTTTACACCATCGCACCATCGAAGCCTACAGTCAGTAGTGGGTGGTTGATGCTTTGGAAGAGTGCACGAAAGAGGATGCATTAGGGAGCTGTCTCAATTTTGCGATCTATGGTGCACTCGTTGCCTCTCGGTCGACTTCCACATAATCCATTACCCAGATAGCTCCCACTCTGAACGTTGCCAATCGGCTTCCAAATTCAGCAGGACTTCTTAGTTGACGAGGTACCGACCGGTGAGCTGGTCCATGATGCAGTAAACCGGTTCACCTGCAACTCAGCTAGGATTTCGATAGGCAAACGAATTATTATCAAAATTGAAAGTGACAGCTGCCTGGCAAACCGACTGGATAGATCGATTATAAAAAAAACATGTATTCCTTCCACGTCTACACCGAAGGAAGGAAAGGTAGTGACGTCGAGGTGAAATGAGATTGCTATCAACATCGTTTCTCTACAGTAATGATTTGCAATTAGCACGTGACTATAGTGTTAACGATTGCGTTCGGTGTTGTTTCTTGCTCTGATCTGTGCGGTGTGGTTTTGGGGTGGCTATTATTATGCGTTCGATGCGTTCCGCAGGTCTCGTTAATAGCCGTTGCATCTCGCTCGTGGATGACCTTAGGCAGCCGATGACCACATATGGACATTGATTGCTTCTTTATGTGCAGTCGGAAATTTGCATGCAAATTTGTTGCCAGTCAGGATTCTTTTCAAGTCGCTTCAAGACGTGCCTAGCATAAGGGTGGTGGTGTAATTGCGGTGTAATTATGGGCCTGTTTATGGGGCGATTAATTAATGATGTATGTAGGGAAATTTTTCTAAACTTAACTTTCTTTGCGTGGTTGTTTGCTACTAAAACGTTTTACTAAATTTTGAAATCATTATATGGCGTTATGAGTCGTACCATAAAACAGGGGTTGTCAAACATGTGTTTTGTTTCGAAAAATTTACTCGCATAAAAAAGTCTCCCGCACCTCCAGCACTCACAAGCAAACCACGATTCAGTTGTTCCACAGGTGTTGATTTGTATTCTAAAACGAATTACCTATTATCCTTATAGGGCTCTAATACAAGCCAAATCAGACATCGATACAAATAAATCACTTCGCGTGAACCTACCACAAGCCCTCTGACCACCAGAGAGACCACCAGACTGAGCTGTCGAGCGAGCATGCTGTTTGTGGACTCGACTAACCTCTCTAGGGTCACACCATCTGTCATGCAAGGGAACAAACAGCATTAGCCACGGCAGCGGACAGAGCATATTGCTGACGGAACTCGTGCCTATATGTCTCGTGAGCATTGCCTCGCTTTGGACCGTACGCGGTGAGCGAGACCAATTGAAGTACACACACCGTACGCCCAGACAATATGTGTTTATTATAATCTGAGTACGTCTTTTACTAAGAGCGTCTCAGTAGACGGTTGTTGTCATCAACAAGCAACGTTGCAAGACGACGAGAGAACCAAGCGAATGTATCGACGAGACAGAATACAGCAGGAGAAAAACGGCAAAATTAAGGTCAAGGTTGACGAGAATGTAGATTTTCATATCTGTCTCCGCTCAGATGCACCAAATAGGAATTTCAAAGCGATGGCAAAAAGACAGTAGTCGTCGATCCGATTGAGATAGTCTAGATTTTTATTGCATCAGCAGCTTTCCGACATTCTGTGATCTTTGGATTTACAGAACTCGAAATTGCCCTTCGTAGTATCACATTACTTTACGAAAAAAAAAAAAATTCCAATGATGCTGGTTGCGACAACGCAATGTTAAGCACCGTTTTAACGATCGCTATTCGACAGTTTATCAATTCATCAATCACCGGACAGTGACATTCGGCGGGGGTAGGGCGTGTTAATAGATTTATAAAAGCCTCGAAACAAGTTCTCGCGCAAAAAACATTCGTCGAGAGAAGTGACCTGTTCTTTTTTCTTCACCTGGTCCATATGAAAGGGAATCACCAAATCCTGACCATATAGAGGGCACCGTGTAGAGCACAACACTTCGTGATGTGTCACACCAAGCAGTTCCTTTTTGTGCTGGTAGCTATTTTTGCAAAATGCTCAACACTAAGTAGTATTGAAGCAAATGTCGCCTACGGCAATGAAAGAAGCAACGTGGGACAAAAAATGGATACAGCTTCTGAATTCAGCAGACCGGGAGATAGGAGGAGCCGGAGAGTTAGATATTGAACGAGCGCAAAATGGGAAAACAAAGAATTGACATTTATATGACAGCGGGTTATTATTTGATAATTGTTTTGATAAATGATAAAATCTGTATTTTTTTCTTCACAATGGAAAAGTGAACACTGTTAATCGATGTTTTAACACGGCCAACGTCAACGACGATAAACGAGAGCAGCAGAACGGAATGACATTGAGGCATCTTCGATGGTACTTAACCTCAATAGCCATTTTACGATGTTCGTGAACTGTTTTACATTCATCGCGGGTGATACTTAGCGGAGGGCGGGAGTACCATCGACCGAGTGTTTTATGTATTTTTAGTTATGCTTTGTTTTTTTTTTTGGTTTTAAAATCAAATTTACAAACGGTTTTAACGGCGCTGGATGCTATAGTGCTTGCGTTCCCGGCTTCATGATTAATGTGAAACCCACAATAGTCACGTTATGCGACGAGCTGACCCCACTGTCTCCAGAGCATTTGCATGAGATGAGAGGGTAACAGGAAAATCTTCCCTCTCCATGGCTGGATTTTGTACCTGGACGCTGGCCCAATCTCAGGTTAATGATGCATTGGAGATAGCTGATTTATGATAGATGTCGCTAGGTCATGTCATTGTATGACCTTCTTCTCTAATGAACCATTCGTGGGAGAGCCAAAGGTCCAACCACACAAAGTAATGATAATATCACACTCGCTCTTCTTTCTATTTAATAGCCGCGTCGTAGCACGCATGTATACAGGCACTAAAGTTGAGTGTGATATTGGCGGGTTGGGCCGCAAATCACTTAAAATTTAATCAAAGATAGATTTATTCAATTTTGAAAACGTTTAATATTCAATTTGGGGTGGAAGTTTGAACTGTGTCGTAGAATTTCCTATTCAGTGGACTTCTAGACCGTGGCCATAAGTGTTGTGGTTTTGTGGGATGCGGAGGGCCCGTTTAGGAACTCAGAGTATCGTATCACTGGGGTTTGTCATAGGAGGGTTTGTTCAAAATGAAAGAGGTGTGCTACCGGTGGGCTTTGCCGCAATTTACGCTTAGACGAGGCTAGAAACAGTTTGTAGACGCCTGACATCAAGTAGTTAAGGGACACGACAGGAGGTGCACTTTTCATTGGCGTGGCAATTCTTTCATTGATTGTCATTAACTAAACACCAAGTATACCTAAATTGCAATTGTAATTCTTATTCTAATATTAATTATAATTTAAATATGTGCGGTATACCGTCGTAAACGGTAAACGGTAAACGGCGATACGGTCAAAATTTGGTCAATATCAACTTGACGTATTTTGTTCAATTTTGCATTTAAAAAACCTGAACACCCCTCATTTTGAAGGTGTGTATGTGTAGAATGTTGCTCCTATTTTGATTTTGGAATTCACTCTTCAGTTGTCAAAATGCCGTCCAAGCAAGAAGAGCAGCGTATCAAAATTTTGCTCGCGCATCGCGAAAATGACAGCCGACTTTAAATTATTGCAAATCATAGAGAGATGTTACTTTGATATAGCAACTGGCAGCGTAAAAACAACATGAAATTTACAGTGGCATCTCAAATAGCCTGGTCACATTGATACGAACTATAGAAAATGGCTCTCTCTATCTTTTCGGGATTTGCCGTGTATCATTGTAATGCGTAATTGTAAATTAACGAAGTTATGATCTTCTTTTTGCAGTATTCTTAACCGGTTTAAAACGTCCTACCTTAACCACCTACCCTAACCTATCCTTGTTCCTTCCCATGGAGTTCATGTGGTCTGAATAGATTAGTTCGCCATTATCCCTCCTCCTTCTTTCATTTCTTATTCCTTCTTTTCTTTAGTGGAAGTGTTTTTGTCGTAGACTATGTCGTACGGTTAGGGTAGGGTGTCAATTAAAAATCTAAAAATAAACGACCCTTACGAAATATTGTTACAAATTAAACGCTAATAACTTAATAAATGCTCAATAGTTTTCAAGATATTTGCATCAATCGGTTGGAAATTTTCCCGCGTATCAATTCAATTATCAAACATTATACGTTAACAATTTTAAGCTATTGAAAATAACCGAAATATAAGGTGATGTCTTATAATGCCGATTTTTCAGAGTAAATTTACTAAATGCTCTGTACTTTACTATCACAGATTTCAAATTTAAGCAAGGGAGGGCTCATATGCAACACTGAACGATATAAAACGGGAACCTCTTCGCAATTTTACTCATAAGTGTCGCAGTACTCGGAGCTGAGCAGCACTCGGAGCGATCAAGGAACAGGCAGCTGGCAATGGTATGAACTCTGGAGGCAACCCCGATGGCATGAAACCTGTAGTGCGGAACGGCAAAGTGCACGGCAGAAATAACCTGCTTCGTGAAAAGACCGAGAAGGACTAATTCAAATCCGTCCTTTTCAGGACGACCAATCCAAATCTGGAAGAGTTTGTTTAATTTGAATTTATCTAGCAACTAACCAAATGGCAGACAGCGGTGGCTAAAACAATTTTAATTTTCTCTCCGTTGCATACCTTGAGCTTTGTGAACAATTTACAAATGGCCGCCGTCATGAAAAATTGAAATGTTCTACGGAAAGGTTTGGGTGTCAATTGAAAATCGAAAAATAATCGACCGGCACGAAATATCGTTACAAATTAAACGCATATAACTTCATAAATGCTCGATAGATTTTCAAAATGTTTGCATCAATCGGTTGTAAATTTTCTCGCATATCAATTTAATTATAAAAAAATATCCGTTAACAATTTTAAACTATTGAAAGATACGAAAATGAAAGGTGATGTCTTATAATTTTGTTTTGCAGGCTGGGTTTCATAAATTCACAGTACTTTCCTATCACAGATTTCAAATGTGAGCAAGGGATGTCTCTGATTCAGCACTGAACGATATAAAAGCAAATTTTCTCATTCGTGTTGCAGTACTGGAGCTGTGCGGAGCAACGAGCTAGTATTCATTGAAAGCTGGCGATGGCATGTACTTTGGAGGGTGCGCTATCTTCATTCGGCAGTGCGGAGCGGCAAGGCACCAACGTTGGATTTGGCTGTTGGCGGTGGCAACCGTTGCTAGGTAGCCATTAATTATGCAGTGATGTACTAGGCAGTCGGTTGCCTACTCCAATTAGTACAGTTATGAATAGTTATTCGGTTTTTTTTAACGATTCGCGTTGGATAAAGAAAAACTTCTAGGAAAAAATAAATTTTGAGAAACTGTGAAAGTGAGAATAAGTACGATGCCTAATCCTTTTGATGCCAAACGTATGCGCAAATTTAGGAAGCGCGTTAAAATCGAACATATGGAAAATCCTTCGATCATGTACCGATGCCTAGTGAACTCGTGGTTATCAGGCAAAACATAAACGTTGCCAACTACTGGTTGAGATGCTGGAGAAGGGCCTTCAATATGAGGCCGTATCATCATTTAAACCTTTCTGAAGAGCGGCTACAGAGCAACACCATGCTGGAGGTGGCTGGGTTCGATTCCCCGTCTGGTCTAGGACTTTTTCGTTAGGGAGAATTTCTCGACTCCCTGGGCATAGGGTATGATTATACTTGCCACACAATCATACTAATGCAAAAATGGTACCTGGCATTGAAGGCTCTCAATTTATAACTCTGGAAGCGTATTTAGAATACTAAGTTGAGAGCAAGCAATAGGCTAATTGCGAAAGCTAAAAACCTTGAAACGCTAAGAAAAAATAAGAAGAAGACTAACATACTTACTCGCACTTATCTGCTAACCCAACGTCCGATTATCTAATGCGTATAAAGGGAATGCTAGATTTGACACGAATTCATGGATTATTTCATTTAAATGTAAACCTGATATCACTGAAGTCAGGTCTGTTGTATGAAAGATTGCAAACAATTTCTTTTTACCCTTCTTATATCAAAAGAAGGATATAAAGATCGCTTGAAAACTCAACTTTTTATCCGAGGCCCAGGTGGCCGAGTGTCGTATACCATTCGACTCAGCACGACGAACTGAGCACATGTCTGTGTGTATGCGTGTGTGTGTGTGTGTGTGTGTGTGTGTGTGTGTGTGTGTGTGTGAGAGAGAGTGTGTTCGTGTGTGTATGTGTGTGTGTATGTGTATGTGTGCGTTACAAATAATGTCACATCGGTTTCTCAGCCGTTTGTGAACCAATTTCAGTTCTGCTGACGGCAAATGAAAGCTACAACATTCTCATCGAACGCTATGGAATTCGCTATTTTTCCTTTTGGACATTTCGTTACGAAGATATGAACGAAACAGTACTTTATGGCCTATTATAAAAGTTATCAAACAGTTTAGTCTCCGATTACATACTGAGCTATTTGTGTACCGATTTAAATTTTGTTGGTGCCAAAAGCTATAAAATTCTCAAATAACTGGTCAAAATCCTTTTTGTATTTTTCGGACCACAAACCCTTTTTTTTTTTTTTTCTCCCCCCCCCCCCCGCGCCCCCCCCCCCCGCCCCCCCCCCCGGCCCCCCACCCCCAACCGGCCCCGCTTTCCCCCCTCCCGGGCCCAGTTTTCGCCCCTGAAAGCCCCCGCCGCCGCCGGGGGTGTCCCCCCCCCCCCGGGGGCCCCGGCGCCCCCCCCCCCCCCCCCCCCCGCCGCCGCAAACCACCCCCCAGCCCCCCTTTGGGGGAAAAATGTCGCTTTCAAACCCCCCACACCCCCCCCCCCCCCGCTGCCCCTTGTATTTTTTTTTCCCCCTCTCGTGCGTTTTATAGCCCCTACAGCGGGCTACCCCCCCTATGCGACTCTTCCCGGAAAAAAATCCGTTCCCACATCCGCGAACAAAAAGTCACGAAAAGCTGAACTGCTACTGCACTTGAAATCATGACAAAGTTCACTTTAACGTGATCGAGTAAATCATTTTTACATGAAACCAATCCCACATTCATGAATTAAGTTCATGCTTGTTGAGCCCTCCTTTATTTTCGTAACATTTGAGAGAATACAAAATAAAATCTTGAATTCGTGATTTTGTTCATGAACTCGTGAACTCAGATCACGCACGACTGTATCTGTCATTTTGTTTGTTTGGTTTTGTTATGAGGAATATACGAGAGAAGCGATTGAACCACAGCTGCCTTTCATCATCCTTTCTGGAACAATTTGACGTCAGGACTATAGCTACTCGGATAGAAGTTGCCCCACCACATAGAAAAGGCCCCAGAAAGTCAACAATTACGATAATAAAACTTAGTTAAAAAATATATATTCGATTTTTGTTTTGCTGGAAGTGATGAATCTGGTTATTTTTTCTGTTGGAAGCTAAAAGAGCATGAACAAACCAGTGATTACGTTTGTGTTGCACTAAATGCGGATGTGTTGTGATCATGTTTTGTTGTCATGCATGATGATATAAGCTCTGAATTGTTTAAAATTGAAGGACGTATTATCAGAATAAAAATATTGAATGTAAACAATACATTTTTGTCATTTTATAGTGTGAATTATGTTCCTTCTTTCGTGAACCTAATCATGATATCAAGAACGAATCATGAACTTGAGTCAGCTTTACCGGAATCAAATCATGATTTCTAGAACTAAGTTCACGCTTTCCTTTGACACCCAGGGCGCGTTAGTTCTCCACGAGTAATGTTCATGTTTCGTGGCCGTAGAGGACTAACGGTCTAATTAATGTCTTGTAGATGATCAACTTTGTAGTTCAGAGAACTTTGTAAGGAGTGTATCGAAAATAAGCTATCCACAAACTTTCTTTCAAATTTTGTTGAAAACCGATATTTTATTCATACAAAAAATTTATCCTTTATTGTACGAGGTTAAACTTGAACATAATGAAGACCGGATGAAATTTAAGTTATTCCTTCACGAATTTTCGAACTTTGGATCGAATGCTCTTCATCAAGTTCCGGACAAGTGTTGCATCGCATTTTTTGGACGCTTGAGCCCAATTTTTTTTGAACTCCTGCATGTTCCCAGCTGCCTTACCAGTCTTCTTGAAGACCCTCTTCACGATTGCCCAGTAACGTTCGATGGGTCGAAGCTGAGGGCAATTTGGTGGATTGATATTTTTCTCAACGAAATCTATACCCTTTTCCGCAAGCCAATTGAGAGTGGTTTTGGCATAGTGAGCCGACGCTAAATCCGGCCAAAACAGTGGAGGTGTACTATGCTTCTTATATAAAGGCAACAATCTCTTCTGGAGACACTCAGATCGATAGATTTCCGCATTTATAGTTCCGGTAGTGTAAAAAATGGTTGACTTCAAACCACAGGAACATATTGCTTGCCATACCAGTACCTTTCGACCGAATTTCTCCACTTGAATCGACCTGTTCGCATCGCTCACATCCTCCCCAACGACGGCAGTAAAGTATTGTGGACCTGGAAGGGTTTTTGAGTCCTCCTTTACATAGGTCTCATCGTCCATCAAAACGCATGCATCCGGACGCTGCAAAAGACGCGAATACAATTTCCGGGCCCTTGTTGCTGCTCGTTTCTTCTGTTCTGCACTTTGTTTCGAGATTTTCTGCTTCTTGTAGGTCTTCAGGTGGTTTCGCCTCTTGATACGCTGGATCATTCCGACACTCGTTCCTGCTTTTTTGGCCAAATCACGTATTGACATTGATTTGTTCTTCATGATTAGAGATACCACTTTCTGCTCCAGTTTCGGGTTGGAAGAACCGGGTTTTCTGCCTCTTCCTGGTAGCTCATCCAAAGAATAGTGTTCCCCAAACTTATTAATGATGGTTTTAACACTCGCATGATGAATTCCAAACCGCTTCGCCAATTTTCGCATAGTAATACCCTTCTCACTTAGCCATGTGTCCAGAACCTTAATTTTCACTTCCTTTTCAATACGCGACATTTTGAAAACGCAGAATTTGAACCGCACAAACAAGTAAACAAAAGAAAACTGACAGTCAAACGCACAGCATGCAGTGTTCAGAGCATAAAAAACCATCACAAATACATGCGTACAACGCAAATGTATGTGGATAGCTTATATTCGATACACTCCTTAGTTTTTTTTTTCACCCCCCCCCCCCAACACCCCCCCCCACCCCAAACCCCCCCAAAACACAACTACCAAAACACAAAAAAAAAACCACACTAAAAATAACACAAAAAAAATATCGCAAAAGAAGCCCTCCTCAGGACAGTTTTCCTTACATAAATTACACAGAAAAAAAAATCTGAATTTTCATTGTGATGTAAGTATAAGAGCATGTGAATTTGTATTTCATTCCAAACGACTCAGCAACTTGCATGAAATAGTTGTAAAAAAGATGAACCTTTGCATACAACATTATCGACAACGTATGAAATGTCCTAGAACTTTACACGACTTATAATTTAAATTTGTATGTTTTGCGACGCTCCTTTTATGTGCATGATATTGAACAGAAATTCACACTACTTTTTCGAGCTGTGTAGGGTGTCCCTAAAAAAAAGAAGTTTTTTGCTCTAACTTTTTTATTTCAAATTTGCCAACAAAGTTGTCTCCAGATAGTTTTTAGAACTTAAAAAGATGTAATTTTTTACCGCCGATATCATTTACCGTTAGCGAGTTTTATATGATTTTCTCATAAAATTACGCCCTTTTCAAATGTGTTTTACTCAATTTAAAAAAATAATCTATCTCCTGTTTTCAAATATAAAACCTTCCAAATGCAGTTGAGAAATATTTTTTCGTCTGCCTCAACCAGAGAGATCAACATTTGAAAAAGTCCTATTTTTTTAACAAAAAATCATAATAACTTTTGTTTGACATACAATAGCGACGATTTTAGTATATCAAATGTTATATCTTTCATTATTCTAGAATCAATGGGAACACAGCGTTGCTGAAAAATTTGAAATAAAAAAGTTAGAGCAAAATACTTAATTTTTATTGGGGCACCCTAAGCTACGTAGGAAAAATTGTTCTTATTCGGTCATTTCAAAAGCTACAGCAAAATTTGTACAACCAAAGTTGCTTAAAATTTTTTCATCTACAACTTTTTTGAAGAATATATGCCTTTATTTCTGTAAATAAAAAAGTAAGATTTTCGATTTCTCTGAAAACAAGGACCACCCTACATTTCATGCATACCAAAAGAAGGGTCTTATTGAGGGTAATTCCCAGAGTCGAAGTGACGTTTGTCACTTGGTGAAGTGAGAAAAGTCACCTGCAGTGACGTGACTCTCTTGTGTAAATCAAATGGAGAGTCACGTCACTTCAGGTGACTCTTCTCACTTCACTAAGTGATAAACGTCACTTCGACCTTTTCAAACCTCCCTTCGTGCGGGCAGTGTACGTTGATGATGCTGTAGTTGAAGAAACGGCTTGCACATTCGCGAATTTTACTGTTTGGAGTGGCACACTGCAAAGAGGACGATTTTCAACCTCTTCTAATATGGAGAGCAGATGCTGGTTCGAGCCACGATTGACATGGACATGGAGAACAGATGCTCAGATAGACTGTACCCTTCGAAGAGAGCAGCTCCCCTTTCCTGCCAGCATACGATAAAGGTCCCACCGGGGTTGGTTACCCAATCTTTCCTACGGTTACTCATATCCCAGTCAGCACCACGGGGATTTAAGGATAGAGGTTACTGGATAAGGGGCCAAGGATCACAGTAGGGCTTCAAATGGTGAGTTGACAACCAGGAAGGAGGGTTTGACCTACCTTCGGTCCTCACAAGTTCCTACCTCACGTCTCCACGAGTCTTATGATCACTAAAGACAGCCAGCTGAAACATGGAGACGCTGGTTGGCGCGTTGTGGACGGGATGCGCGTGTCTGTGGGGATAGGCGATGGAGGTGGTTGGAGCTGGATGGGGGTTGCTAGTCTTTCTTCTCATTTTATAGTTACCTTTCCATGTAGTTTATAGCATGTATCCTCCATACCAGACAATAAATAAATAGAAAAAAAAACACTAGATAGGAACTAGAACTGTTCTTTTCCAAGTGCCAGATTAGTTCTGATTTGAAATATTGTTAAATTTGGGATGGGGATGGTAACTAGATCCAAAGCTAGAGAGTAGGTTAGAATTTAAAATTTAGACAACAATTTAATTCAGTATTTTTTAAAATCCTTTTTGATTTAAACATCATTACTTCTGGTTGGTGCTGTTTAAGTTTGGTAAGGTTATGAATTCGAAATACTTAGTCAGAGAAGCGAAAAGTCGTCGTGAAAATGTCACCAATAATCTCTCACATACGCCCTGCATGCCATGAAAGATTAATACCTTCTTCGCTTCTCTTTTTTATTGACCTTCATGGTCGAGAAGCCCGTCCTTTGTATTGCGAGTAGTATATTACACCAACAAGCAGTATACCGCAACCAACAAACACAAAAAAACACAAAAAGCACTACACACCCCCCCAAAAAATAAATAAAACAAAAAAAAAACACTATCACCAACACATACATAATACATACTAAAAAAAACAAATTACAAACACAACAACATTCACCTAAAAAACACAAACAAAAATAACAGATCATATTGTAACAAAACCACAACCAAATAAAAAACACCAAACACCCACCCCCCACCCACACCACTCCTACCCACCCCCCATAACACCCATACCCCAAACCCAACCCACCCCTACCCCCCCCCCAACCCCCGGCTTTGATTGACTTTCCCCCCCCTTTGCCCCACCAAACGCTGCAAAATGAAAATGAAAATGAAATATATGTATTTACAAAATATAACTGACAGCCACTGGATTGCTACTGCAAAATAAAAATTGGATGTGTATTAATATCTTAATAGTCCTGGAAAAGCTGAAAAGCAAAGTAGATCAATCCTTTCAACAGAGATAAAATTTCAATGAAAAGATATTTGATTTGTTTTATTCTTTTGAGAATCAACAGACTATTCTATAGGTCGAAGAAAGCAGTTTTAGTGATCGAAAAGCCTGGTTCGATGATGTCTGAAATAAATGGAATATCTTATCATAATACCCTTAAATACATATATTAAAATATAATCCTGTACTGCTTCTAATCACATGCCAGTATTTTATGGAATAGTAGTTGAAGTTCAGAAATAGAATTTTAATGAAAATGTTATGCAGAAATGCTGAAAAACAAATTGAGCATTACAAGCATTGAATTGTCGTGCTGCTTCCATTCTCTGAAATGCAAAAATAATTTGAAATGCAAAGATGTCCCAAAGCGTGCTGAAATTATTAATTAAATGAGAATGGGAAATATACGCTGCTTGAACACGATCTTCAGTCGCAGCCACTCACTTCCCTAATGCCAAGTTGACATCATTGCCCAGGCTACGCCAACCAGCTTCTCCATACTGAAATGCTTAAAAAATGTGTAGATAACTACAGTAGAAAAACTAATTAATGTGATATAACCACAATGGAACTGACTCTTAGCTTCGGGTCTTGACAGAGAATTCCTACTGAGCCCTTGCGGCACGTCAAGCCGGCCAGTTCAGCGCAAGGGAAATTCCCACCCCAAGATTTAAAAAATTTTTTTAAAAAGAAAACAAAAAAAAGGTTTGTATGTGAACCCCCCCTTTTTTCGATGGTTCAAAATGACTGTATTCCCTTCCCAAAAAAATTTTTTAAAACAAAAAATTCCCCCCCACAGCTTTTAACTAGATTTCCTTGCCTGCACGGTTCGAATTTTGTTCCTGACTACCATTTTCACCAGTCAACTCTTCCCGTTCAGCTCGTCCGTCTTGCAATTATTCACAATCCAAAGCTAGAATTTCAGTCAGTAGTGCACCGATCGGTGTCAATGACAGAAGAACAGAGCTCACCACTCCATTCCACCGCAGTCCGTCACTGAAACCGAACACAAATTTCCACTTCATTAAAATTTTATGACTTTCCGCAGTTATGGCTAAAACGGCTAACTGAATTGTGAATGGGAGATTCGTTGAAACATTGTCAGTCACAATTTCAAACCGGCAGGCAGGCAGTTCTGTTTTTCCAAACTTGGGGGGATGGCCGTGGAATATTCATCGTCTGAATAACAGTCAGACAGACCGACCGACATCCAGTCACGGGATATGACTCGATTTCAATATATTTTAAACCATGCGTAACATTCGACTCTTTCCCGGTTCGCAGTTTCAAAATGAATGCCATTGCCTCATACACATTCGCACCGCCCGCCACTGGAGGAGTTTCTGCGCGCTGATCGATGAATTGTTGCCTGTGTTGCCTAGTTTGTGGAATGCAAAAATGCTGTGGACAAGTTGTTCGTCGATCTCGTAGATTTTTCACGATGCAATGGAAAAGAGGAAATAAATCGATTCTCAATGCAATTTAGATACGTGGAAAACTCGAACGACTGGGGTATCGAAAAGGGCACAGCAGCGCTTGTTTTGAAGGTTTAATTCACTGCTGTTCTATGCTAGAATCCGCATCGTGCATTCGGAGCAGAGCAGACAATAAATAACCGATTGGAAATTGATCCAAATAAATCCATTCGGAAAACCTATAAATGGGAAATTATTGGAGTAAAGCGAATTCTACTCTTGGCATTAAAATATCAATGTGATAGTCGAATGCTTTCGACTATTTGTAAAATAATCCAAAGTTCAGCAGTATTTATTCATGGATACCAGAAGCTGAACGGGTTCCACGCAAGTGCTAATAAAATAATAACAATAAATCAACGTTTCCAGCCCACCGAAACTAGGAAGCGCTCCGAGGGTATCCCCCAGTAACCTCCATACACGTTTATCCCGTCCACAATGCGAAATAGGGAACAACCAACCGAGCATCCCAAAGCCGCAAAGAATATTCACGGAATAAAATGCCGAAATTAACATAAATCGAACATGAATTGAAACAGCATTTTGTTGGGAAAGTACGCTCCATTGCTTTATTTGTTCGACTATTCCCGTCCCCCTCCCAATCCACCAAACCAAGCCCGGATGAGATTTATGACCACAGCCATCAGCTTTTCTCCGAATACGATTTATTGAACAAAAGCCTTAAACCATAGTGGCTGTAAATGGGAGAACAATTTGGCTACACTTTTCCAAATAGACACTGAAAAAGGCAATTGAAACCGTCCGGTTCAGTGAAATATTGGAACTTCAGCAACACCAGAAAAAAAAAAACAATTTCAAACTACAAAATATTTACAACCTGTTTATGATTAATGTTTCGTGAGTGATTAAACCACACTTCCTCTCCGGATTTGGAGGTCGTACCGACGGAATGAGGTGCAAACGTTTGTAATAAATATATATTAGTGACTATTTGACTGGTCATAAATAATAATAGATTGAAATGCACCATGGATTTTTTAATCGCCATCATTTTGTCATTTTCATTGGCATTTACATTGTTTCTGTCGTCGTGGATGACCGTCTGCACGTGGCGATCATTTAAAACATGTTCCACTGGGTGTCAATTGGGTATGCATGCTATTCTACACACGTCTAGGCTATTTGGATCGTAAATTGATTGGCCTTCGGTGAACATGAGCTATGTTGCTGTTTCCGCTTATGCAGTGGTAATCATTATAGACTATAAATCAGCAAACGTAGAAGGATTAAATCATGCAGGTGAATCTAGTACATTGAAGGCTATGTTTGGTTCTACTTGACGTAATATAAGGTCGGTATCGTGTTCAAAAGAAATTTCTTTTTCCATCCCAAACCCATGTTAAATTCCGTTTACTGAAACGGAAAAGAAAATAATCGAAAAGAAATTTCTGCAGCAGTATCCACCTGAAAAGAATGAAAAATAAAATTGGAATTTGTAAGGCTTCCACGCAAACTAATAGGAGCTGTCACTTTTACTTTCGGAAAATATTCCGCTCGATTATTCCGTAAGTGAAGGTGACATTTCGTTCCATGCAGATCAATTGTCAAAATTCCGCTTGGTAGTATTGAACAAAAATCCGTAACTTCTCTACTTTTTAAGTCGATACTGGCCTTTACTAAGATCACTTTAATAATGCTCGTAATTCAGTTCCATAAAAACACGTTTGGCAAAAATAAACGCATTTGTTTGAGATCACATGCATTTTTAGTTTTTTACAGACTGTTCCGAGAAATATAAATACACTTTCTTTCTCGAATAATAAAGGCTACCATTACCATACATTTTTGAAAACTTCATTCTCAAAAATTGAGAACAACATGTTTTTCTTTCTATTTACATTTCAGTTTGCTTGATTTTTCTTAGGGTAGGACAGTTCTTTAAATTTTCCCTTAATATTACTCATATTGCACTTATGCACAGTGCACTTATTTACCACTTTTTGTCAATCTTTATTAATTTTTCAATACTATCCGCTGGTTTCACTCAGTTGGTTTTTTCAGCTTCCCATTCGTCAAAGTCCAGAAAGTTTTGATAGGGCGAATCTATGGGCAGTTTGGTAGATTCTTCACCTTTGGTACTAATACAACATTGTTGCTTTTGTTCTCGGGAGTATCTGAATATTTTCTCTCAAGAAAATATTTTTGCTGATTTCCCTTGCGCTGAACTGGCCGGCTTGTAGGGCCGCAAGGGCTCTACAGGGATTCTTGATCAAGACCCGAAGCTAAGAGTCAGTTCTATTGTGGAAATATCACATCAAGTAGTTTTTCCACTTGCTATAAATGATCGTGTGCCTGGAGGTCACAGTGAGAATTTCACCATTCACTTTAGGTTCGTAGAGGCAGCGCGCTTTGGGATCATTCTTGCCTTAGATCCATCCTAATTACATGGAAGGACATTACGGGAAATAGAGGCAAAATACATTTCTTATCTTTTTCTTTCTGTTGTTATTATACGATATTATATTATTGCATATAAATTGGTTTCAGGTTATCGAAATTTGACATATACTGTCTTTTGCATGTTGTATGCATGTTCAAGTCATCAGGTATTGTAAAATAATTTAAAATTGTAAATTTATTTTTTTCTCATGGCTCTCTACATTGTCTAAATTTTCTGGTTAATAATGGATGCGCAAGTTTGTATACAGGGTGCGGCAGAAAATAATGCGAAAATGTTCAAACTTGAGTATTGGGTTAATTCGTGTAGCTAATGACTAATTGCTTTCGAAAGTGTATTTGTTTATGTTTACTTGCAAGTGCTGCATCCAAACATTCTATTTGTTTTATTGCAAATTCGTCAAAATGTTCGCGAAAGAAGTGATCACCAGTTTGTTGCTCGTCCAGAAGAAGCCGAAAGAGATTGCCAAGGTGGTAGGGTGCCATTTGGCAACAGTTTACCACATAAAATAGTCCCTGCAGGATGGTCCTAAGCAGCGGAAGCCGGGAAGCGGACGTCCGCGCTTTGCACGCACGCCGAACTTGATCAAATCGGTCCGTGCAAAAATTGCTCGCAACCCGGTGCGTTCCATAAGAAAACTTGCAAAGGAAGCCAATATTTCGGAGAAATCCATGCGGAGAATCATCAAAGAAGACCTGCATGCATCTTCCAGAGCCAGAGTGAAACGCCACTTGATTACGGACCGGGTCAAGGAACTACGAGTGACTTGTTCCAAGAGATTGCTTTGCTTGTTGAAGAAGGAAAAAATGATAATCCTGTTCTCCGACGAAAAGCTTTTCAGCATCGATGCTGTGGCCAAAAGCCGCACGAACTGGTTAATTTCACCGCAGAAAATGGAGAACGTTCCGGAAAAACTGAAATTCAAATTTCAAACCAAACATCCGGCTGGTGTCCAGATCTTAATCCGTTGGATTATTAAATTTGGGCATATGTTGAAGCACGAGCCTGCAAAACATCACACCCTAGTGTGAAAACCCAGAAGTCAACCGTAACACGCACATGGCAGTCAATGTCGGAGGACTACGTCCGAAAGGCATGCTCTGGCTTCCGGCGTCGGCTCGAGGATGTTATTAATAAACATAGAGGACACATTGAATAAATTCGTTTTAAAGGACTTTATAAAGATAATTGCACTCGAAAATGTTGATATTATTGCTTGAATTACTTGAAAATGGGATTTGAAAGGAATAGAACAAATTTTCGCAATATTTTCTGCCGCACCTTGTACAATAAAACAGCAGTCGGCACAAATGTAATTTTCAGTTCATGGATATGGATATAGATTTTCTTATTTATATGACATTGTTTATTCATTACCATTACCATGCATCTTCATCATCATTTTTACCATTTTTATCATTACTTGTGTTTTCGTGATTACCACATACTACCATAAAAATAATGAAATAATTTGTACCTGATAGGCTATACATACTTTTTATTATTATGTCTTACATGTCCAAGTATCATTTTGATCCCTTATTCTCTTCTTATGGTTTAGAAGTATCTGGTGGCTTGAATACAAGAAGCTGCAACGGAATCTGTGGTAGGCTTTTGCACTTATTACTGAATGTATTTTTCATTTCCGGTTTGCAAATGAACATTTTACCAAATCTGAGCTGATCTGATTCATACTGCGCTGTGTGCCATTTGGCTAGTGTCTGATTTTAAAGTTCAATCTTCGTTATTACTTTATCATAACTCACAATAACATTATATTTGATAATATTTATTTTACTTCATAGATGACTTCAACATTATTTATTGATTTTGTTTTTGTCCATTTGTCTTTAACTCCCTTTCAATGAAATCTTTCCTGTTCTCCTAATTCTCTTATTAAAGGGTGTTCCGATCAAAATTTGGTCAAACAGTTATGTGTGTGAGACGCTCAAAGTTTTTATTAATAAGTCAAATTCTTTTTCTTTTTCAAGTTCAGTTAATACAGAATACAGGAGAAACATTCAGCTAAGCTTCCTTTTTACCGAATGCGAATTGCCGGGTCTTTCGTTTAACACCTGCTATAAGTATTTGTGCCAGTTTGCCTTGAACTGTTTCTCGCTCACAACAGCTTTTTGAGTCTTCTTAAGGTTCCGCTTGACGATGGCTCAATATTGTTCGATTGGGCGGAGCTCTGGCGCGTTGAGAGGGTTCTTGTCCTTGGGCACCACTTGAACGTTGTTGGCAGCATACCATAGGATCCTGATCAAATCGTTTTTCAGATTATTCCACTGCTATGGAAAGTTCCCTTGCTACAATAGATGGTAGTATTACATGATCAAATCATCAATCATAAATTGGTTTCAGGTTATCGAAATTTAGGATGTACTATCTTTTGCATGCTGTATTTCCGGTCTTTCAGGTCATCAGCTATTGTAAAATAATTTACCTATTGAGATTGAATCACCCGGACCTATTGAGATTGAATCACCCGGAACAGACAGAGTGTTTTAGGTAGCATTTCCGCTTCTAAATTAGATTTTTTACAGCAATCGTTAATCGATATATCAAAAACTACCACCATGTTTAGTGCTATTCAAACTGGTATTAAATTTGCCAATAATATTGTCATGACATTAAAGCTCAGTAACGGACATGAAAGTCATTAAATATTTTGAATGCTTGATCCATCAGAGATAACGAGGACGAGCTATTTAATTTCTTAAGAGTTCATAACGTGTATATTGCTGTTATAACAGAGATTTATCTCAAACATGCCCATAAGGTTAAAAGAGATCCACTGATTCATGTCAACTTTGTAGTCAATTGATTACCCATGCTGACTTCAGTTCTGATCACCCTCCGGTTACATTTGAAATATCTCAAGAAAAAATTTCTAATTGCATCAGTTCTACTTTCAACTAGCAGAGAGCAGATTGAGACCAATATCGAACATTTGTGGAACACAGCTTTGATCCTTATGTCAAAAAATTGTTCTCTTGAATCTCAGAAATATACATGGAAGACACGAAAACGTAAAAAAAATTGACGATAAATTACTTAGACATATCGGAAATAACAGTGGTTTGTTAAAGCTGGCACCAATCTCCGTTAAAAGATTTAGACAAGACAAGGTTCTTTCAAGAAATTTGAAGGGTAAACCGAAGCCCACAGGTAACGGCACTCGATTGACGGAGGAGGAACGACGAATGATAACGTTGTTTAAGACAGAGGGCTACTCAAATCGGTCCATCTCCAAAAAAATCAATCGATCCGAAAAAGTCATTCGGATTTTTTTCAGCCAGAGTGCACAATATGGTGTGAAACGTTCTACAAAAGGACGAAGCAAAATCTCTTTGCGGCTAAAAGGACAAATAAGACACGAAGCTACTACAAATCGGTTATCCTGCTCGCAAATAAAAGAAAACTTGGGTGTTCCGGTAACGAACAGATATATCGCGCGTATTTTGAACGAAACATCAACTCCCATAAGCAGAACCGGCTCAAATTCGCGAGGAAATACATGAAATCGAAACCAAATGGCGAAATGGGATTTTTTTGGATGAAAAAAAGTTTAAGCTGGACAGACCGGATTGTTACAGCTGCTATTGGCATAATTTAAACCAAATAGATCCAAACTTAATTCTGGGAATGGAAGTTTGATGGTGTGGAGAGCCTTTTCTTACAATGCCAAACATCCAATTTGTTTCATTTCGACCAGAATGAATTCCGGAATGTATCTGGATCTGCTGGAGGATGTTTTGGTGGGATACATGGAGAACGACGCAACAGATCCATGTGTCTAAGCAAACTATGGTATGGATTGCTGACTTCCATGGTCGGCCTGCAGTCCCGATTGCAACCCTATAGAGAACCTCTGGGGTATCCTAGCCGGGATGGTGTATGCAAATTTCACGGCAATTTGACAGTGTTTCCAGCCTAAAGGCTGCGATTCAGGAGTGTTGGGCCAAAATTGACATGGCAACACTACAAAAGCTATCCCATTCGATGACAAATCGGATTTTTGAGGTTATCCGAAACTGAGGAGGCCATACAAAATACCAACTATGGATGAACTTCGAAATTTGTCACTCAACATTACTATTTTTTATAATTTATAAGGTGCGCCTAAACGAATGTCAGGCCTATGTTCTTTTTTTTCGATTTTCTGAACTAAAAATCAATGTTTGATTATCTTGAACATTGTATTAGATGAAAATAAATGGGTTGTTTCCAAAACCAAAAAATATGAACAATGAATTAGTTTACTTTTTTTTTTAAACTGTAGTTATCTGCTTGGACGTCGATTTGGAGTAATTTCTTCTGCCACTATGGCAAATAAACGTAAACGCAAAAGGCAATCTATTGATTTGGCTTCACATCATATTAATGTGAGTAATCAATTTGATATGCTCACAGATGATGAGAGTGATCCATCATCTGACCAAAACTTGAATAAACTTTTTCGATTGAGAAAAGAAAAAGTTCCCCCTATTGTGGTGAAATTTTTGGATTTCCATGCTTTTCGCAAGGAAATCTTAACATTTGTTGAAGGTGTGAAATATTCCCTTCAAATTTCCAGACGAGGAGAATGCCGTTTGCATGCAGAAACCTTGGACGGATTCAAACGTCTTCTTGAGTATCTTACTCAGAAGAATCACATTTTTTTCGCATATGACACCAAAGCTTAACATCTGTTTAAGATTTGAAAGGTCTGCCAAAATTATTTGGAACTAACCCAGTTCAAGTAATTAAAATGAAAATGAAATCCCGGCCTGGCGATTCTCGCAAAGGGATTTCAAACGATTTCTACTTAGTTCACTTCAAGTCAAGTGAACCTAATAACCTTAAGGCTTTAGAAAAAGCAAGCCTTTTACTCCATGTCCGACTGAAGTGGGGACATTTCAGGAAGACTGGAGCCAATATCCAAAGCCTCACCCAGTGCCGTAAGTGCCAGGGATGGGGTCACGGAACAAAGCATTGCCATATGATTGGTAAATGCATGAATTGTGGTGATTCCCCCCCCCAAGACCCTCCCCTAAAGGAAGATCCCCAAAAATTCAAATGTTCAAATTGTGGTGAAAACCATAAATCAAATTTTTGGGAGTGCAAGACTCGCAAAGCACTTTTGCAGCCGCGCAGACAAAATTCAAATTTCAAATTTTGAAAACTATAAACTATAAACGTCAGGTGGGAAACAATACACGTTTCCGACCAGCTACTACCCATTCTGCAGCTGGTAACATCGATCAGCAAAGAACAAATTCCTACCAAACCGTCGGTAGAAACAACGGACAGGTTTTTCCATCCGTAACTGTTACTTCAAACGCTCAACGAGGAGCAAGTACTATTTCGATACCTGCAGGCACCAACAAGGTTTAATCTGCAAACCCTACATTCTTACCTAACCGTGTTGATAACAATGTTCAACATGTTAATAGACCAACATATGCTGCCGTTGCAACGGGTAGGAATCGAAACCAAAACTCACACGGGAATTTTGATGAATTTGATTTAGGTAGCATTTCCGCTTCTAAATTAGAATTTTTACAGCAATCGTTAATCGATATGATAACCGACAAGCTAAAAACGACCACCATGTTTGATGCTATTCAAACTGGTATTAAATTTGCCAATAATATTTTCATGACATTAAAACTCAGTAATGGACTTAAAAGTCATTAAATATTTTGAATTGGAATGCTTGATCCATCAGAGATAACGAGGGTGGGTATTGAACTTTTTAAGAGTTCATAACGTGCATATTGATGTTATAACTGAGACCTATCCCAAAACTGCCCATAAGATCGAAAGAGATCAACTGATTTATGTCAACTTTGTAGTCAATTGATTACCCACGGTGACTTCGGTTCTGATCACCTTCCAGTTACATTTGAAATATGTCCATCAGTTCTACTTTCAACTACCAGAGAGCTAATTGGGATCAATATCGAACATTTGTGGAATACAACTTTGATCCTAATGTTCCATTGCAAACAATAAATGATATTGGGTATGCTCTTGAATCTTCGAGTTTTTCAATAGTTAGAGCAAGGGCTGCTTCAGTGCCAACATACGAGACATTTCCTGAAAGACAAGAAAGCGTAAAAAACGATTTTTTAAGACATATCGGAAATTACAGTGGCTTGTTAAGGCTGGTACCAAGCTCCGATCAAAGATATTAGATATAAGATGATATTCGGTGAGATCTATCTGAATATAAATATTTCACAAATCACTGCCATACTTAGTACCATTATAAAAGAAAGGGAAAGTACCATGAACCAATTGAAAAAAGACAAAATTGGGATAGTTAATGTTCGGGAATTCAATATCAATGGAGGATCAGGACTATGCTACATACTTTGGAGTTAAGTTGACGGAACAAGCTATCGCGAAATGAGCTACAAGAATCCTAGACGATACAATAGAATAGAATACAGGTGATCGTTATGAAGTCAGTCTGCTATAGAAACGTCTTAAACAGACTGATTTCTTTAGAGAAATCTTTGGAAAAGAATCCAGCTCTGCAAAAATGGACCAGGCAAACCTTCACAAATTATGAAGACAAGGGTTACATTCGTAAGCTAACAAAGAAGGACATTGAATCACCCGGAACAGACGTTTCCATGAGTGTTTTAGGTATCATTTCCGCTCCTATATTAGAATTTTTACAGCTTAATTGTTAATCGATATGATACCCGAAATGCTAAAAACTAACTCCATGTTTGATGCTATTCAAACTGGTATTAAATTTGCCAATATTGTCATGGCATTTAAATTCAGTAATGGACTTAAAAGTCATTAAATATTTTGAATTGGAATGCTCGATCCATCAGAGATAACGTGGGCGAGATAAATAATTTCTTAAGAGTTCATAACGTGCATATTGCTGTTATAACAGATACTTATCTCAAACCTACCCATAAGATTAAAAGAGATTCATGTCAACTATGTAGTCAATGCTAAGAAGTTGAATTTCTCACCTTCCAGTTACATTTGAAATATCTCAAGAAATAATTTCTAATTCCATCAGTTCTACTTTCAACTACCACAGAGCTGATTGGGATCAATATCGAACATTTATGGAATACAACTTTGATCCTAACGTTCCATTGCAAACAAAAAATGATATTAATTATGCTCTTGAATCTCAGAAATACACATGGAAGACACGAAACCGTAAAAAACGAATTTCTTAGACATATCGGAAATTACAGTGGTTTATTAAAGCTGGAACCAATCCGATAAAAGATCTAGACAAGACAAGGTTCTTTCAAGAATTTTAAAGGTAAACAGGTAACGGTTGTCAGACAAAAAGCATGTCACCTCACGTTTGGCGAAATGATTGCGATGATGATACTCTCCAGACGCCAACACAATGATGACTGACGACCAAATTTGTGTTTCACGACATCCCTTCGTTGACAGTGTCAACGGCGCTTCTTTGGATTTACTGGCAGCCCGAAGAGCCAATTTTAAGAAAATGAAAAATAAGACACAATTATGAATGGTTATGGTAAAATTTGAGAAGAAAATTTCCTTAATTTAAAAAAATCACTTTCAATACTAACAATAAACAACTTTCGTACGTTCTCCAACATTCTGCAAACTGATCACTTCCGTCACTAATACAATAAAAACAATCAGTATCTCTAAACAATTTTCACTTCGCTGCTGAACTTTTCAATCACGCTGATCGCACTTCCACTATTCCACTTGAGTTTCCTCACTACGAGGAACTCCTCCTGCCAACACTACAGTCGAAAACCGAATGGTGCCGAATATTAGCCCGAACGGGCTATTTATTCCGTTTCTTCCTGTTTCTTCGGTATTTATTCTCAGCCGGTTCGGGTTTATACCGCATCGAATGAGCGCTACCTAAACGCGCCGCATGAGTCGCAGAGTTCACATTGTTCGTGTGGTATGAATCTGAGCGGTTCGTTTCTTCGTGCCCTTTCGGCATTCATCATACCCCTGTTCGGGTTCATACCGTATCGAACGAACGGTACCTATGGCCTTTTTCCGTAATGGCAAGTTGCCAAATCCGGCCAAAATAGAACGGAACACTTGTTTCGCTTCAGGAAAGGCAGTAGACGTTTTTGTAGGCACTCGCTCAGATAAATTTCCTGGTTGACGGTTCCGGTCGCAATGTAAACGTTGCTCTTTAAGCCACAGATACAGATGGTCTGCCACATCTGATATTTCTTCGCAAACTTTGACAGTTTAATGTGCTTGAAAATATCTGCCACCTTTCCCCGTCCGGTTGCCGTATGAAATTCCTGTCCAGGAAGCTGTTTAAAGTCTGCCTTGACGTATGTTTCATCGTCCTGTACCACGGAATCAAACTTCGTCAGCATCGTCGTGTATAACTTTCGCGATCGTGCTTTGACCGACGTGTTTTGTTTATCGTCGCGATTTGGGGTCACCACTTTTTTGTAAGTCGACAGTCCAGCTCGTTTTTTAGCTTTATCCACGGTGGTTGAAGGCGCCACTCCCAGCTTCTTTGCGACATCTCGGACGGAGAGGTTGGGGTTCCGCTCGAAACAGCGGGCAACTCTTTTTGTCGTCGCTGTGGCCTCCGGCTTTCGATTTCCCCCTGATCCAGCTTTCCTGGCTGTCGACAAACGTTCACCGAACACTTTCAATACGTTGGTAACAGTTGATTTAGCCACATTCAACAATTTCGCCAAATTGGCGTGAGAGTTGTTTGGATTTTCGCCATGCACGTGCAAATTTTTGATGCGTTGCTTCGCTTCGTTCGACGACATTTTGATAACTGAAGTGATAATCTCAAAATCAAAATAGAGGCATGATGCTACACGCACACATTTTCAAAATGAGGGGTGTGCAAAATTTTTTAATGCACGATGAAAGGAAATGCGTCAAGTTTAAGTCGACCAAATTTTGATCAAAACACCCTCTAGGCAAGCAAAAATAAAAGCGTATTGCTGTTATAAAATCAGCATCAAGCAGCAAATAGTGACCATGGCAACAATACATGAAAATGCATAAATGTTAGTCTTGTAAAATTTCAATAGATTTAACGAACTTTTTCAGGATACCTCACATCAAGATTTTAGTGAATTGCTGCTATCGCTGAAAACGAACGAAAACGTGCTTAAGCGTGGAGCCACAGAACTCAATACTTTAACACTTTACAACATTTCAGGAGCAACCGAATGAAGATCATGTATAATAGATATGAATGCTTGTAGTATTTTTCATTTACACTATTTATATACACTATTATATAAATATTTAATGGGAATGGGAGAAACCATGAGGGTACCCGATTGAGGCACTCTGGATGGGGAGAGTAGGAATGCCAACTCCCCATTGCTAACAGTTTGTGAATAGAGGGCGGGCTGTTCTTCCCGCCCCATCCTCATGTTAGATAGCTGGCTCTTATGACCAATTGTTCAATCTTGTTGTTGATTCTTTATATCCCTGTGGAAACGTATAAGCGATTTTGCCTATCGATCCATCCAACCCGTTTTTGGCCCTTCATACAATAGCATGATGAGGACTATCAGTGGTTATTAAAGCTTGATCAAGTCTAACAGAAAGGAGAGCCCATCGCTGTCGGACTTTGTTTCCGTGCTACAATGGGTGGTAGTACATATCACACATGCATACAAGAAAATATTTTTGATGACTCTTGGGGAACTGATTTGGATGGAGTAAAAACTATAACTAAAAAATTTCAAATAATGAAAGGGTGATGAAGGAATTTTCAATATCCTCAATAAACTCACTGAGAGTCCTTGTCTTTCGTGGTGAAACTATTTAACAGATGTTTTCATTTGGCATACTTTCCAGATAAATAGAAAAATGCAAAAGTCGTACCTATTTTGAAGCCAGACAAAAATCCAGCAGAAGCTTCTAGCTACCGACCAATTAGTTTGCTTCCTTCAATAAGTAAGCATTTTGAAAAAAATAATTTCGAATAGAATGATGCTTCTCATCAATACAAAGTCACTATGTGCTGATGAACATTTTGGATTCACCATGGGCATTCAACTACGCATCAACTTTTGAGAGTTACAAATTTGATTCGTTCAAACAGAGCTTAAGGTTGCTCCACTGGAGTTGCTCTTCTAGATATAGAAAAAGCATTCGACAGTGTTTGGCATGAAGGTTTGATTGCGAAACTGAAAAAGTTCAAATTTCAATATGAAATTAGTTCAAAACTACTTAACTGATAGAACTTTACAAGAAAATTATCAGAAGTCTAAATCTGATCATTGCCTGTTTGAGCTGATGTTCCTCGAGGTAGCATTCTTGGGCCAATACTATATAACATTTTCACTTCAGATCTCCCTGATTTATCTCAGGGCTGTCAAAAATCTTGCTTTGCTGATGACACAGGCATTTCCGCTAAAGGAAAAGGTCTTCGTGATATATCCAGGAGGCTACAAAAAAGCTTGGACATTTTTACAGATTATTTTCAAAAATGGAAGATTTCTCCTAATGTTTCCAAAACTCAACTTATAATATTCCCACACAAGCCTAGAGCTGCATTTTTGAAACCAAGTAATTGTAATATGGTCACTATGAACGGAGTTCCAATTTCTTGGTCAAATCAACTAAAATATCTTGGACTGATCCTTGATCAAAAATTAACTCTGATAGATCACATTGAGGGCATTCAAGCCATATGTAATAATTACATAAAATGTTTATATCCTCTTAAAAACAGAAAATCCAAACTTTGTTTGAAGAACAAACTTCTAATATTCAAACAAATTTTCAGACCGGCCATGCTTTATGCTGTGCCAATATGGTCTAGTTGTTGTGCTACTAGGAAAAAAGCACTTCAAAGGATTCAGATCAAAGTTCTGAAAATGATTTTGAAGCTGCCACCCTGGTTCAGTACTACTGAATTAGAAAGAATTTCGAACGTTGAGACTCTAGAAGAAATGCCCAACAAAATAATTAATAATTTAAGACAAAAATCATTGCAGTCTTCAATTGCAATGATCAATTCTCTCTATAGATAAGAAATAGTTTTAAGAAATCAACTGTTATTCTTACACGCAGGCAAAAAAATCCTGTTAAAAATGCTGAATAGACAAGGTAAAAACAATACTACCATAATAAGATATAAATGATAGCATATAAGGTTGAAATGTTAATTACTAAGCAGGAGCACCTGGGATTATACACTCTGTCCATTTTCTATAAGACCAGATAATTTTTGACTGCCACCTCTCAGGAAGAAAACACATCACTTCAATTTGTACCATGACATGTTTGTGTGAGTGAAACCTATCCCATGCATGGTAATATGCGTGTGTGTGTGTGAACGCACCAAGCAGTAACTACTATTTTTGCGATTTACCGTGTCCATTTTGTATAAGACCATTGGCAGATTACGCGTGTTTTCATTTTGCTGCATCAAAATGCTCAAGGGAAAAGTGCTCACGGAGAAGGAGAAGGGAATAATCGAGGCATTTCACCAAGAAAAAGTGTCAATAAGGGAAATCGGACGGCGGATTTGCCGGTCGCGCTCCGTTATTTTAGAAGATTTATTCGAGTGCGATCCTTCGAAGTTATTAGTTTTTTCTCAAAATCTATTCACTCCAGTTAATAGAGAGAGAGTGAGTTTTTTTTTCTAAGAAGGCAGTGTGGTTTTCCAGTACAATTAGAAAATCAAGCAGTGCTTGCTGGCGAATTATCAACCCGCCTATTTTCGCTTCATCTCCGCGTGGTGACGCTAACCAGCAATACACTACTACATCGCCAACGGTCATCCGACATCGTTGAGCGAGTGCACCCGAAGGCGATCGGATTCACCCGTACACCCACGCAGCGCACCGCTCCCCGCTGACCGCATAGAAGTGCGACGTTCAGGCATACGGTGCGTCAGCAGCAGATCAGTAATATTAGTTAAGTTTTTTTCCTCTGTCTCTCAACCCACTAGAGTTTAGCGTTAATTTGTGTGTGTTCCTATTTTGTGTTTGTGTGTGATTTAAATTTTTGGGAGCGTTCAACGCTCCCACGAGTAAGGCAAATCGTGCATGTTGAAGAGGTTTCTTCGACATACACGGTTTAGCTGAAAAAGTGCCTTTGCCACCTGATGATGGGGAGGCACAAAAAAAATTCCGACCGCGAACGTATCCAATGGACTCGATCGGTCCATGGGTTGTCTACTTTCAGCCCAAAAAGGAACCTTTGAATGTGTACCAAATTACTACTGATCTGCCGAAGCGATTCTCAGCCGTGACAGAGATCACGAACGTAAAATTTAATAAGCTCCGTGTTGTCGTCTCTAACCTGAAGCAGGCTAATGAGATTGCTGCTTCCCAGCATTTTACATTGGAATATCGAGTTTATATTCCAGCTCGTGATGTGGTAATTGAAGGAGTGGTCACAGAGGCGAGTCTGTGCCCTGAAATTTTGGAGAGGCAGGTGATTGGCCGATTCAACAACCCTCTGCTTCCCCCAGTTCAGATACTGGAAGTTAGAAAGTTGGTAAAAGTATTGCACAGCGAGGGTAAAAAAAAAGTTACCTCCACAGACTCGTTTCGAGTGACCTTTTCTGGCTCTGCCCTTCCTCATTTCATAGAGTTGGGAAAACTTCGGCTGTCTGTGCGGTTGTTTGTACCCCGGGTAATGATCTGCCAAAACTGCCAGCAGATGGGGCATACGGCCTCCCATTGCGGCAATAAAGCACGCTGCTCAACTTGCGGGGAGTTCTCTAAAACAACGTTCAAGGCAATCTTTTGCAGAAATGCTTAAGAAAGCCTCGCCACCCAATATCAATACAGATCCTTTTGCTCCTCTGTCAGATGACGAGTCTGATTCGGACTTGGTTGAGGAGGGGACATCTTTCAGTTTTCCGGAAGGTGCTTCACGGAAGCGAAGACGCATCCGAGCAGGGAAAGTAGCTGAACAGAAGCCCCAAATCAACATGCTCAATTCAAAGAGCAGTGGAAGGAAGCATAATCCGAATCCTCCTGGTTTTCGTAGTGCCAACTACACACAGGATTTCCCATCTCTCCCGGGAACATCCAAAACCCCTGATGCCACGATTTTAAGAACAAAAGCCCCCTCTTCATCTGGGCTGTTCTCTTTCGATGATATTGTGGAAGGTATTTTCAAGTACCTCGAAATTTCTCACCATCTTAAAAGCATTGTTATGGCAATGCTTCCCACTGTGAAAACTTTTTTGAAGAAATTAACATTAATGTGGCCCCTCCTTGCAGCTATCATTTCCTTCGATGGATAATTTGCCAAAAGAGGTCGGGGATTTGATCACTGTTCTGCAGTGGAATTGTCGAGGTCTTATTCCTAAATTGGAATCATTTATATTTTTAGCTCACCATATCGGTTGTGATGCATTTTCTCTTTGTGAAACATGGCTTTCGTCCGAAATCGATCTTCCAATTCATGATTTCAACATTATTCAGCTTGATCGTGAGGATTCACGTGGAGGAGGAGTACTTTTGGGGATCAAAAAGTGCTACTCCTTCTATAGAGTGAATTTTCCTCCAATTCCAGGTATTGAAGTTGTCACTTGTCAGGCTGTTATTAAAAATAAAAGCCTTTGCATTGCTTCCGTTTATATTCCTCCTAGAGCCTCAATAAACCAGAAACAACTTTCAGATATTTGTTCGGTTCTTCCTGCTCCGCGGTTGATCATGGGAGATTTTAACTCTCACGGTACAGGCTGGGGAGAACTGTATGATGACAACCGTTCTTCTTTGATATATGACCTCTGTGACAACTTCAATATGACAGTTCTCAACAATGGAGAAATTATACGCTTGGCGGGTCCATCCTCAATTGGCAGTAGATTAGATCTCACACTTTGCTCGAATTCATTATCGTTGGACTGCACGTGGAATGTGATCCAGGATCCCCATGGTAGTGATAATTTGCCTATTAAAATTTCGGTTGCCACCGGATTCAATCCGCCGGAATCCATCTAACTCGTAGTATTGATTGGACAACCCAGTGAACACAAGATCGCATATGATAGCGGATATGAGTATAAAGTGGAGGCGATATGCGTACAGTTAACATGGAGTCAAATGAACGAATGTACGTATATCGCCTCCACGTTGTACATAAATGGGCTATCATATACGATTTTGTGTTGACTGGGAAGGATCAAGACAGCAATCGATGAAGCAGTAACAACGGTAGAAGGGCTTCCACTGCTGGAGGAATATAATTTCCTCTCCAACCTGATTTTGGAAAGCGCGCTTCAAGCTCTAACTCGACCAGTTCCAGGAACGTCATTTCGCAGGAAACCTCCTTCCCCATGGTAGGATCAGCAATGCACCGAGGTTTACCGTAAAAAGTCCGACGCGTTCAAAGTTTTTCGTAGACGTGGAACACCTGAACACTTCGAAAGGTACACGGTTCTCGAACGCGAATTTAAGAGCCTCATCAATGCCAAGAAACGCGGTTACTGGTGACTATTCGTGGACGGGGTATCGCGTGAAACGTCGATGAATACCCTTTGGAATAAGGCGCGAAGATTGCGTAGCAGAACTACGAATAACGAGAACGAGGAGTATTCAGACCAATGGATCCTCAAGTTCGCGCGAAAAGTTTGTCCAGATTCTGTGCCAGCACAAATGTTTCCTCGCGTAACCACGAATTCGATAGATGAGATCAGCCAACCTTTTTCAATGGTAGAACTCTCTCTCGCACTCCTTTCGTGTAGCAATACGGCTCCAGGGGCTGATAAGATAAAGTTCAACTTGCTTAAGAACCTTCCAGACGTCGCTAAGAGGCGCATGTTGAACTTGTTTAATCAGTTTCTGGAACTCAACATTGTACCGGATGACTGGAGACGGGTGAAAGTTATTGCCATTCAAAAACCTGGTAAACCCGCGTCCGACCACAACTCCTATCGACCCATAGCGATGTTATCCTGCATTCGAAAGTTGTTGGAGAAAATGATCCTCTTCCATCTGGACAAATGGGTTGAGACGAACAACCTGCTTTCAGATACTCAATATGGTTTTCGTAGGGGTAAGGGAACGAACGACTGTCTCGCGTTGCTTTCCACAGATATTCAGTTAGCTTTCGCTTAAAATGAGCAAATGGCTTCTGTATTCTTGGATATCAAGGGGGCTTTTGATTCAGTATCTGTTGAAGTTCTCTCAGATAAACTCCACGCTTGTGGTTTTTCACCGTTAATGAACAATTTTTTCTACAATTTGCTGTCAGAGAAACATATGAGCTTTTCTCATGGAAACTCTACAGCTCTTTGATTTAGCTACATGGATCTCCCCCAGGGATAATGTTTAAGCCCCTTTTTGTACAATGTTTATGTAAAAGACATTGACGGTTGTCTGAGTGACAACTGTACGTTGAGACAACTTGTAGATGACGGCGTAGTGTCTGTCACTGGACCCAATGGGGTCGATCTGCAAGGACCCTTACAGGATACCTTAGACAATTTGTCTGCTTGGGCTCTAGAACTAGGTATCAAATTCCCTACGGAGAAAACTGAGTTGGTAGTTTTTTTTGGAAGCATAACCCAGCACAACCAAAGTTTCAAATTTTGGGTACACCTATAACTCATTCTATGTCGTTTAAATATCTTGGGGTCTGGTTCGATTCAAAGTGCACCTGTAGATCCCACATTGAGTATCTGAAGCGAAAGTGCCAGCTGAGGATCAACTTTCTTCGAACAATTACCGGAACCTGGTGGGGATTACACCCACAAGATCTTCTAACGTTGTACCGGACAACGATTTTGTCGGTCATAGAATACGGTAGTTTTTGTTTTCAGTCAGCGGCTCGGTCGCACATTATCAAACTGGAACGTATTCAGTATCGGTGTCTTCGTATCGCGTTAGGTTGCATGCACTCGACTCATACCATGAGTATTGAAGTGCTGGTTGCCACTCTCGGATCGGTTTTCAGAATTATCTCTCCGACTCCTCATCAGGTGTGAAGTTATGAACCCTCATGTAATCGGAAACTTTGAGAAGCTTCTTGAGTTGTACCCTCAAAATCGGTTCATGACGTTGTACCATTTGTACATAACGCAGGATGTCAGCCCTTCGCCGAATATTCCCAATTTTGTGCTGAGCATCGTGGAGTCAGATCTGCGCTTTATGATTCCCTTCGGGCTCGAGGTAGACAACCCAATGTAACGATTCGAGACATTTTGGCTGCACGCGAGCTGGAGTTTATGAAACTCATTTATGTGTTTTTGACTAACATTTGCCTTAGATTGTAGTTTGATTAACTTACTTGTTTAGGTTAAATTTTTGAGGATTGTGTGCATCGGTGTGTGATTGTGGTTGTGTGTGTGTGTGTGTGTTGTGTGTGTGTGTGTGTGTGTGTGTGTGTGTGTGTGTGTGTGTGTGTGTGTGTGATTTTTTTTATTGAAAACGTTCAATTAAAAAATTGTAATTTGAAATTCTAGATATAAGAAAACCATTGTTCCTCATGCTTTGTTTAAATTTTCCACCGCTATTTTCCCATCCATAAAATTGTAATTCCTATTAACCTCGAGACGGCCGCGAGTAATCGGTTCCATCCCCTTAACCTTAGTTCTAAGATAACTGATGTATATAAACATGAAAACTTGGCTCTGTAAAGTTGATTCGATTGAGCCTGTACTAATAAATGAATTCATAAAAAAAATCGCAGCAAGCCGTGCTTTGAAAATGACATGTTTTGTTTTTGCTGCGTCGTTTTCGGGGAAATAAAATTAAAAAATATTCCTTGATTCAACTTAAATAGATGGTGAAATTATAGTTTTTCCGAGTGCTTTGTGTAGGACGTTGTGAATGGAATCCCTCTTATAGTGTGTTATGGTCGTGTTTCTTAAGGTGGGTTGTTTTTTATTTTTTTCATTTTTTGTGTTTTTAGTAACCCGCTCCCGCATCCGGACGAGCTTTCCAGCATCAGATAAGGAACATTGGTGGGGTCGTTTTATATTATCAAAAATATACCTTAACTATATACACGCAAGGATCAAGAATTTCCATTTTTAAATCTGGAAGTGTGAAAATCACATATCCATTTGATGTGTGAACATTTTCATGCGGGGCTCATTGTATATGAAGATGATCTCAGAATGTACGAGTATTAACAGGCATTCTTGAAATGGGTCGTTGGATTTTCAATAGAGCTGTCACCTTCAATCTCCAGGGCTAAAAATGTTTGCACATAGTGATCACATATAAATTACTGAAGAAGAGCAGACAAGTTTCTTCCATAAAAGCACTGCCGGTCAGTGGGAGATTGATTGTAAACACCCACCCACAACAACCAGAATTAAGATAACCAAGATTCATAGAACAAATAAAATAGATTTAGAACGCAACCAGTAAAATCCAACATTCGTACTTTATTCTTATCTGGTTTTACGAAACCCCGAGTTGCTCGAAAATAAGGCATTTAAAACCTGAGCATTTAAAATCTCTAACAATATTTTAGGGTTATCCCTTTTTCTAAACATGCTTATGTAGAGCACATCACCCAAACAACAAGAGCAGGTACAGAATGGATTGCATATTTTATCCGTTTTGAAAACTTTAAGTCTGGCTCGGATCAATATCTTCCCTAAATCGACTATTTGCAAATCCCACAAAATCGAAATGTCTCCCGCCAGACTACGTTCGATTCCTTGGTTCCACCACAGCTCTACTGAAATACCTACTTGCCCGTCTCACCAGCGTACAGCCAATTCAGTGTGCGCCTTCCTCGTTGGCTAGGGGGGAGATACAATTCCTATGAATAAAATATCGATGCAGAAAGATCCATTTACGGAAAAGTCGGATTATTTCGTTATACCTCCGCTCCGCCGGTTTGATGCAATGCAAAATGCATAGCCGTAAGATGCACAGATATGCAACGGTGTACATGAGCAGTTACTGTGTTTATTGAATTCCAGCAGCCAAGATTGCCGCATCTGTGTTCCGCCGTTGTCATCGCAGAAAATTTCTTAAGCTGCACTTCGTGTAGCTTGCTTGAAACAATAGAAAATTGCCATTTGGGTTTGTTAGCATCATCCACTTCGCTTGGTTCAACAAGTGCCCTCATAAATTAGACTGCTAAATTACAGCTCATTACGTTAGTCTATAACTTCTTCCATCATCTAGAAATAAAAACCCATAATAGTTGACCTTGGAAATTGTTGCTTAATAGTATATTGTATCCAAGATTGCCTATTATGTCTCCAGAGGGATGCCACCAGCCGAGGATAAATCGCTGTTTTACCGCCAAGTACCTCCTTTATTTTCCCTCCGATGGAACTCTTGAAT
>JAHHFK020005747.1:0-53953 GCA_024533555.2 Aedes koreicus | reverse complement strand
CTATAGTTTGAATTGGTTATGACTAGGGTTCTGATGCATGGTCAGTATCAGAGTCATTGTTTGTTTTCTTTGCAATGAACCCGATTTTGACTGATAGAGGGGCGCGCCTTTGAAGAGTGCTCTCACTCCTCAAATGGTTTAAATAGCGGAAACTTTCAATAAAACTCGATTCATTGCCAACAAAACAAACAATGACAACTGTAACAACACCGAATACTTCATCATTTCTCAATAGTGATTAGGTAACTCGACATGCACTAAACAAAGGATACGGGATGTACCACAATAGATCAAATTACTGGTCGCAGTGGTTTATGTCCCGAACAGAGAAAAAAAAAGGATTGACAAAAAGGCAAAAAAACCAACCAGGAAGACGGAGAATATGCCAATAACGATTATGATGTTAGCGAACAAGAATTTTTAGAACTGTTGTATCACAAGAACCTCAAGAACCAAATGAATAGAATCATCGGCAAAGTGCTTCTTGAGAAGAATAAAAAAAAAAGAAAAAACCCAGACGAGAGACAGAGGAATAAATGGCCCACAAATACACACATATTGATGTGATTCGACAACAAATTTTTAAATTTTTACACACCACAACCTCAAGAACCAAATGAATAGAATCATCGGCAAAGTGCTTCTTGAGACCAAGGCACACCTATGCAAAAAAAATTCAAACTTCTGAGTCTAAAAAACCGGCAGAACAAGAAGAAGGGAATCATTGGGGATGTTCTTTTGATGATCATGGGGTGTCTAACACTGGCCAGTTTCATTCGGAATTCAACCACTAGGCAATGCTACCCTAGCAACCCACTTGTTGAATATCGGTTGAAGTACCTTCAAAGGGACTTAATTAGATCCCAATCAAGTTGCTGCAACTAATTATGACGGTTTGGTGTTGCTTGGGTAGTAAGCAACCACTTATTCTAATTACTATATCTAAACAACCTGTTGAGCTAAAAAAATATATCTTTAAGGACGTCCTTCTGATCATCGAGGGCTACAAGAGTGATTCACAATGTGTCCACTAGTTCTAATAATGTAGATACAATTTTTTGAACTTCTGTATCTAAACAACCTCATGAGCTTGAAGAATCTAACCTTCGGAGAAGTTCCTTTGGTTATCAATTGGCTGATATTGGCGATAATGATGCATAATGCATCCAGTTAGTGATCCAGTTAGATATCTCAAGAACCTGATCAGCTAGAAGGATGGAAACTTATGATCAAGGGCCTGATAATCGCCAATTTGATTCAGGATGTACCAGATAGGTGGTGACAGTGGGCGAACAATTGAATGAACATGGTGAGCTAGACGGATGAAATCTTAGAGGAAGTTCTCTTGATGATCAAGGGCTAGCTGATGGTGATCGGATTCGAACTTCTGTATCCATAGCACCTGCAGAGTGAAGGATGAATCGTTGAAAATATTCTACTGAAAATTAAGCATTAGCTGGTAACCCTAGCAGCACACTTGTTGCAAATCAGTTGAAGCTACTGGAATTTAACTCAAGTAAGTCGCAACCAAGTAACTACAACCACTTATGTCAGTTTTGTGATGCTTGGGAATGGTCAGTTGGGAATGGTCAGTCTTTTCGATAGAGACCAGCTTGATTCAGAAGCCTTCCCCTTGAAAAGTAACATTACTAGTTGCATTCAATCATTCTACAAGTCTTAATCATGGTCTTCAGAACCTTCATAAAACCAAAATTTTTACTTGTGTACGAGATGCTATTGAGCAATCAAATTTTTACAACTGCTAACCTGCTTATCTCAAGAACTTGATTGGGTAAAACGGGAAAACTTGGGTCCTCCCTTAGCTCAGTCGGTGTAGCTACAAAGCAACACCATGCTGGAGGTGGCTGGGCGCGATTCCCGGTCTGGCCTAGGATTTTTTCGTTAAGAAAAATTTCTCGACTCCCTGGGCATAGGGTATGGTTGTACTTGCCACACAATCATACTAATGCAACAATGGTACCTGGCATCGAATGCTCTCAATCAATGACTCTGGAAGTGCGTTTAGAACCCTAAGTTGAGAGCATGCAACACTAAGTTGAGAGCATGAAAGCAATAAGCTTGATATGCTAAATAAGAAGGGAAACTTCAGGATATGCATCTACGTTCATCTAAGCTAGAAGCATGAAGCCCACCCAACAAAACTATAAAATAGTGGGCCGATTTATACAAACTTCTTTCGCCAGGAAGCACAAGTGAGTAGTAATTGTTTTGAACATATCAATATCAAGATTCGGATTGGCTAGATAGTGCAAGTTCTTTTAAGGCTTGCTTCATTTAGAATTGGAACAAACTTTTGCTCATATTGTGGCGCTCCTGGTGGACGGATTTGGAAGTTCTTGGCGCCCACGTGTCGGGAATTTTGTCAGCTTCACGTATGTATTTTTGACATTCCGCAAATCGACTGTACTTTGTAAACAATCAACATGGAAGCCGAAAGAAGGGAAAAAAAAGTGCACAGTTATTTGGAAAATCCATTGTGGTCTGCATCTAGGCTAGCTAAACAGCTGAAATTGCCCAGAAATACCGTATGGCGCGTTATCAAACGGTATAAGGACACATTGACGACGATTCGGAAGCCTCAAGCCAATCGTCGGAGTGAAACTGTCGACCGGAAACTGCGTGGTAAGATTTTGAAGACGATTAAGAGGAATCCCAATCTGTCGGACCGTGATTTGGCCAGAAAATTCGGTGCTGCCCATAGTACCGTGAGGAGAACTCGACTCCGGGAAGGAATCAAGTCGTATCGAGCTAGCAAACAGCCAAATCGGACCATAAAACAGAATAGTGTGGCCAAAATCCGTGCTCGGAAGCTATACGACCAGGTGCTGACCAAGTTCGACGGGTGTCTTCTGATGGACGATGAAACCTATGTCAAGGCTGACTTCGGGCAAATCCCAGGTCAAAAATTTTACTTGGCAACGGCTCGGGGGGATGTTCCAGCCAAATTTAAATTTATTTTTGCCGACAAATTTGCACGAAAATTCATGATTTGGCAGGGCATTTGCAGCTGTGGCAAAAAAACGAAAGTTTTCGTTACAAATAAGACAATGACGTCGGAACTATACCAAAAAGAGTGTCTCCAAAAACGAATTTTGCCGTTCATTCGATCCCACGACCATCCCGTAATGTTTTGGCCAGATTTGGCAAGCTGTCATTTCAGCAAAGTCGTTCAAGATGCAGAGGTTTGGTATGCAGAGAAAGGGGTCCAGGTTGTTCCGAAAAACCTTAACCCACCCAACTGCCCCCAGTTCCGCCCTATTGAGAAATACTGGGCAATCATTAAGAGGAGACTCAAGGCAAAGGGGAAGGTTGTCAAAGACATCAATCAGATGAAGACCTGGTGGAATAATATAGCTAAAACGATGGACGAAGAAGGTGTGCGCCGCCTAATGAGCCGTGTTACAGGAAAAATTCGAAAATTCCTTCGAAACCGTGACGAATAATTTTATCCGTATTTTTTCTTAAAAGTATGAAGAAAACGCTACATTTGTATAAAAAAGATCTTGAATTCAATAATAAATAACTGAAATACAGGCAATTGTTTTTGTTCCAATTCTATCTGCAGCAAGCTTTAAAGAACAAGAGTTCCCTGTTAGTTAATATGTTGTTATTATGACATAAAACGTCTACTAAGCGAGCAAACTTTTATTTCTCAACGATTCCATCTTTCGAAAAATTGTTCGTTCCACTGCCGGGCACTACTTGACCTCCTGGAAAACCTCTCCATACACATCACTCTTTTAAATAATGAGAATCCTGAGATAATGGAACTTGAAAGTTTGCAACCACACTAGCGCCTCCTAGCGGGGAATACGTATTGCTGATACCTCTACTTTTGAATAACTTTTACTATGGTAACGCACTACAGAATATATATCATGGGATTCGAAAGCTCGAAAATTGTTAATTCGCTAGCATCACCTACCCAACAAACATCAATGCTGAATAACTGTTTGTTCAAACAAATTTGGAGAAGTTGTTCAGCTTTTTCTTCTAGAAAGCTTAATAACTTCTCCAAATTTGATTGAACAAGCGGTTATTCGACACTGATGTTTGTTGGGTAGTGCCTGAAGTTCAAACCAATCCCGAGGACTGCAGAATTTCAAATAGTTTGGCAGCTATCCCAGAGCATTTTTACAAACACTATTTCTAACAATTCTGTTCAAAACATGACCAAACTGCGTCTCAATTAGTGAAATACCGAACGAGTTAATCATATATTATGGTGTCCCATGACAATCTGAAATAACTCCGGAACCATTTTGACTACACATCTATATCCAACCAAATCTTCAACAAGAAGTGTTTTACGGTAAGTCCGGATTTTTTTTGTCAGAATCCATCGAGCAACTGTGTCTAACTGTTAGAGTGAAATGTAGCATTTTCTGCCATACTTTCAAGAATAATAAACAGTAAACGAAACGTATTATAAAATCCACCGAATTCATTGAAGCTGATTTCACAAAGCCCTTACAACACAACTGAAGAAAAATCAGAAAGCAACGGTTCTAAACCTGCGGAACTTCTTTCATCATTTCTGACCCAACCGATGCGACCGAACTAGCATACAAACATTTTAAGTTTCATTTCCAAATAGCCGCATCGAAACGCATTACACAACGCCTCTATAACCCCGTAAACCTGTCACCTCTATTGAAACCCACCGACGGGTTCCGACACAACATGATCCCAAAAACGAAAATGAGTCTCTATTTCCACTAACAACAAAGCAAGGCCGCTGCACGCAAGATAGCCGCTGTAAGTAACCGGCACCCTAGGAAAGACACAAAGAAATGCCAGAAAATCCGGAAAAATCCAGATCTTTGTCTACGGAGGGCTGTCCCAGTCGGCCGGGCGCGATTGGTATTTTCCTACTGCACATACTTCTCACTCGACCACGTTGTTTTGTTTTCGTAGCGCTGTAGCTAGTCGGTCGTTGTTTTTGTTGAAATTGTTTTTGCCAGTCGTCACTTTTCCTTTGCTAATCCCATCCACGCTGCCACCGTCGTTTTAGCAGTAAGTCCGTTCCTCAGTTCGTGTGCGAGTGTGTGTATGTCTCTGCTCTATCTTTCAAGCACGAGGAAACGTAAACAACCGCTAGTGTGATGCAGCAACAACACGGGCCATAATCGAGGCTGAGTGAAATCGAATTTGATTCATGCACCAATCTAGACACGCAGCTGACCGATCATTACGTAATGATCCGGGTGCACACGATTTTCAAGGTTCTTCCGAACCGGCGAAGCATATGTGCTATTGCGAATTTCCTTCACAGACGCCATCATTTTAAAAGCAAGATCAGACTGCTACCGCCATCGCCTGCTAGATGGCAGCAGCGATGTTGATTGTCGTGTTAATCAGTTTCTAACACGCGATGCGCGATTTGTCACGACTTAATCAGGCTGGCGATGTGTGCGTTGCTACAACGCACGGTTGACCTACTTTGTTGAAAACGTCTTATTTTCAATTTCCGGACAACGATAAGAATATGCAGCGATCGTCGAGGATTTGTTTACCCCATCCCGAACACCACTGCGTCATGGCTTCTTTAATCACGATCTTAGACGTCGTATTTCGCGAATGAGCAAAAGGATTGCTTTGCGCAAAAAATACTGGTTTACTTGGAAAGAAGTGTTGCCAAGCCGTCAACCGGTTTGACTTGGAACTTGTTTTCTGTTTCGTTTTCTTAGTTAATGTTTTTTTTTGCACACAGATTGGCATGATCTGCGTCGTTTGTACACCCTTGACTTGTGTTGATGAGGGTCTCGTCTCGGAGATTAACGTACGTTTGTTTGGGAAGTGAACTCCATTCGCGATCTTGGAACAAACCGTAGCCAATTAAAAACCAGCCGCTGCGACATAACCGGTATTATTTAAATATTGAGCCCAGCTCTTTTAGAAGATCGTTTAGTAATCATTTAAAAAAGGGAAAAATCTTCGCTCCCCCGTCGCTTATCTTATTTACTGTTGTTATTGTAAAAGCGCCTATCCCTTTCCCCTGAGTTGATTTTGAGGTGAAGGATTTTGCAAATGATTTATTCGAAGATTGTTTCCACCATAGACGGTTTCCACTTTGGTTTGAAGCAGACGACGGCCCACACCTGCCGTGCCATCCAGCGATTCTTCTCTATCGTTGGTCTTCTGGTTGTGGCAGTGAAGTTGATCGCTCAGCCACCCACTACATGCACGATCGCAGGCCATGTCGCCGACCGGGTAAATTGTACAAATATTGGTGTAGTGTGGAGTGATGTTCTATTAGACTTTGCCTCTACGGTAAGCGAAGTGTGCTCTTGGTCGGGGTCAGTGGGAAAGAAAGAATGCGATGGTTGAACACAAAAGTGGCTTACGTGACGGGTTGGGGGAGAAGTCAATGAAATGAGTAAATTTGATAGACGTTATAGGCATTTTCGGAGCTGTAATGTAAAGATAAAGCTCAGGTAAAATCTTCTTCGCTCCCGGCGCTCCCGCGCCCATTAAAAAAACACCACTCCCGGCGAGGACTAGCGCTGGAACCTAGCTTTTAAGCACTGTGGAGGAAATGCCAAAGCAGAACCCGTAGGTTCCGGGAGGGGCTTATTCCTCCGGAAAGTAGGGGGTTGGTGTCAGGACTTGCGAGCCAAACCGTAAACAAATTTAGCAACGGAAAGTCAACAAGGGAATACGGACCGGAATAACTGGCGAACACCAGAGAGATTACATAGAAGATGGGAATCTTCGGGATACTTCCTCTGATGATAGAAGTCAGTCTGATTCGAACTTCACAGAGCAGGTAATGCTAGTGAGTAGGCATTTTTTTAAACTTCTGTAGCTCATGAATATAACGAACTAGGAGGATGGAAATTTCAGGATAAATCTTCGGTAGAGCTAAGGCTTTTTTTTAAGTTTTGTTGCTCAAAAACCTGATAATCTTCGGAAGAGTCTTTCCGAAAATCAATCTTTTCGATAGAGACCAGCTTGATTCAAAAGCCTTCCCCTTGAAAAGTAACATTGCTAGTTTCATTTCATCATTCTACAAGTCTTAATCATGGTCCTCAGAACCTTCATAAAACCAAAATTTGTTACTTGTGTACGAGATGCTATTAAGCAATCAATTTTTAACAGTAACGAAAAAGCAATTGCGATTGGAAACTCGATACGTGTAATTGTAAAATGTTAGTCCCAAGCATCAACTGCCGGTCTGTGTAATCACAGCTGATCTGGCAATTACGGAGTAGCAATCTCTGGCGGTCTACCATGCTCATGCTAATCATAATTTTTGTACAGAAGATTGTAGAAACCACATGCAAAACTTGTTAAGCTTTTGTATTTTTTTTTAAATCTTACAATTGTCTCAGAAATTAACAGAAAAAAAAATATAATAGACTACCACGAGAGAACAAGCGCAGGTTTTCTTTAACCCGAATGGATCAGGGGGTGCGACACATCTAAATCCAGATTTAAGATGGACGTAAAATCCTACGCTGGCGAATCTATCTTTGAAAAATCTTATTTCACCTTTTGAATCTGAATCCATCAACTTGCAACGCGCTCCATCTTTTTGCAGTAAATCTTTAAAATCTTCATTAATCTCCTTTCTATCTACGAAGCGTGCGCATATCGCACAAAAGCATTACCAAATTGTTCCTGCTTCTGAGATAGAGTCGCATCCCACGGAATGGACCTGGTATCAATTCATTTCGGTACAATATGTTGATGGGTTCTATGTGCGACCAGTTTACTGGCATGACGATCCAGCTGACGAGGTTGAAAGTCACCTTAATACAGCATAACGAAGAAAGAAGCTAATTTTGCTCGGAGACGATATTTGGTAAGATACATCTGATAAAAAAACAAATATATCCCTTGCTTAAAATTTAGTTGTATTTCAGGAACTTGATGTTTACATAACAGGGCGTGTTTGTAGTAGAATTCTTCAAATAAATGCGGTACTGTCGGCATATGTGTTTTATAATAAATATTCTAGAATATTCTAGATCGCGAGTTCATTGGTTTTTTCAACCATTTTGAAATGGTTTGCTGGATTTGCAGGAGAGCTATCACATTTGAACCAAAAATCAATATGAAACAAGCGATTTGAAATTGGTTCACTGTTGTAGAAACCCTTGATCAGAAATACATCTTACTACTTGCACCTTGCAATACATTCTTGCGTTTTTCGGTACTAGGATCTTTATTTTTGTTTTAATTCACTGTGTGAATTTGGACCGAACATTCAAAGGTGTTTTCGTGTGAGTTACGTTATTAGAGGCGAATCATTAACCTTGGAACCGATGTGGTGGTACTTCCTTCCTAAATTAGAGAAGAAGAAAAAATAGAATCCGAGGAACGATTTTTTCTGAATACTTTTTGCCATAAAATGCAATGATCGCTCAATTTTCTGAGTAGAAATGAAGTTCTGGAAATGATTTGATCGGAAACCCGTGCTAAATTGGTCTACAATCCTCAACATGATATGCGAAAAACTCATAGTATGATTCTGTAAGAAACTTGAAAAGGATTAGCTCAGAACCATAGGAAAGAATAACTGCTGACGTTTCTTCCCATGATGTTGGGTTTGATTTCCGGACTTTTCACGTTTATCAAACATGGTTTGCCGAACACTACCATTAACAGTTGAGATATTCCCCGTTGATTACACGCTTCAAAAAGTTAGGTAAAAAAATAACGCTCCGTATTCTAAGCTGCCATGAAAGCAAGTACACTTTTCATAAAACATCTTCGAAGCAAAACAACGACCTGTTTCAGGGCCACTTCATCATTTACTATAAAGAGTTGATGCATATTTTTTCGAAATATTGTTGTGCTTTATAAAAGTTTCTATTCCGAGCTACTCACAGTAAAACCTTCATTGTATTGTATTTTAATTGATAGCGGACAATATCATACAATCAGAAAAATATCAACGTCGCTTGATTTCCTATGTTAGTGGGACTGTTATGCACCCATAGGATAGTTGGGTACTATATACATAGCCAAAAATTAAAAGTAATATCGCATCAAATTATATGCATATTAACCCAGAATACGAGTTCATTTCATTAAAATACGTGTTTGTTGCTGGTACAGCACATGTACAGTAATAGATACCATGGATTGTTTCACAACAAGTGATTCTATTGCCGGGTAATTGTAACTTTATGTTCACTAAATGTTCGAAACATCACTAAGTATTTTTTCCTAGGCATCGTTATTCATCATCATAATCGTCCATAGACCAACATTCCACAACACCACACTATTTCCTGCTGTCGAGGGTTTCGACTTTCCTCCGGTTGAGCTGGGCCTGGTTCTGCCATCACCAAGAGTATAAGTTGCCTTCAAATCTGTGGTCATCGTGTCTAAAGCGTCATTATCAGCATTCATCCGCAAACCATGACAAATCGTCTAGCCTCAACATCATTCGAAATCAAAAAAGACAGCAGCCGTCGAAAGGAACATAATTATCACCCTTTCTAGGATCACGACAGCATCAAATTAGACCAAACTATCCTCTTTAGGGACATTAAACCAAATCAAACGACTATTTTCTGGGGTACCAAATAATATCCAAGGAGTTTATAATGGAATTTTCCAATTATTTCATGTTATAATGTAACAGCCTACCGTAGCTACCGATTTTTCCCAACGTTCTTCCCAATTCACGAATTGGTGGCCAACCAGCAACCAGCTTTATTTTCGCAATTAAAGAAATATTAGCGGAGATAGACGGACTCAAAATGGCTAAAAATAATGCTTTGGATTTATTTCAAGAGAAACCCGATCAAAACGAATTAAGGAACATTTGAACGACAAATCGAGCTCCGCATAGTAAAGGGGCGTTCCTGATAAATTTCCTAACTTTGACAGTTGATTGCGGTCATAGTGTTGAAGCTACAAGTGTCAAATTAGCTGTCATTTATTCAGTGTGTCTTGCCAAATTACCATGGAGAGTTACAGCGTCCAACAACACGTGCAAATGATAAAATTGTTTTATCATAATAAGTACTCTGTGCGAGCAACGTTCCGAGCGCTTCGCTCATTTTTCGGTCGTAAATACCGAGAGGACTATTCGCAATGTGGTGAACAAATTCGAGGAAACTGGTTCAACGACAGCTCAACCACCACCTGTACGTCAGCGGAACGCAAGGTCTGCCGAGAATATCGCCGCTGTACGTGAAAGTGTGCAGAAGATCCCGCGGCAGTCGATTCCACGCCGCGCACAAGAACTCGGCCTCCCGCAACCTTCAACTTGGCGAACTCGGCGTTGAGACTTGGATTTGCACCCATAAAAGACCCAATTGACCCAGGAGCTTAAGCTTATCGATCATATACAGCATCGTGTGTTCGCTATTGGGGTTTGGAGCATTTGGAAATAGACCCCGATTTTGTCCGAAAAACCTTCTTCAGTGACGAGGCCTATTTCTGGATGAACGGGTATGTAAACAAGCAGAATTGTCGAATTCGGAACCACGCATCCACACGAGGTCCACCAAGCGGCAATGCATCCCCAGAAAGTCACTGTTTGGTGCGCATTTTGAGCAGAAGGCGTCATCGGTCCGTACTTCTTCGAAAACGACGCTGACGAGGCCATCACCGTCAACTACAGGCGCTACAGGTCGATGATTACCGACTTCTTCTGGCCTAAACAGGACGATATGGATGTGAACGATAAGTGGTTCCAACAGAACGGTGCAACGTGCCACACAGCGCACGAAACAATCGATATTTTGCATGAGCGATTTCCGGACATGGTTATTTCGCGCGGAGGCGATGTCAACTGGCCACCAAGATCGTGGGATTCAACCCCGCTAGACTTTTTGTGGTGAGGTTATGATAATTCGCAGGTCTATACCAATAAGCCGAAAACCAGCGATGCCCTCAAAGCCAACAATGCATAGCCATCAATGACATTTAGCCTGGTTTGTGCGCCAGATTCATGGAAAATTGGACCTCTCATGTATGTCATATTCCATACATAATGCCCTGTAAAGTTTTTGATGGAACAAATCTCAGAAACTACTTAAAATTTTGAGATTATCACTTAAATTCTGTACTCCATACAAATTGGATTCTCTGTACAAAAAGAAAGATTCGTCTTGAGCTGACTGTGGCATATTGGTGTAAAGTCACTCCTCTTCTCGCCTGTAGCTTGTTCTGTATACGCTGTAAGGTGACCAAGAAAAATGACAATTTGGAGCCGGAACTCGGAAGGTACCAGAGGAACAACGAAACGGCGGAGAATAGCAGCAGAAAAACGATAAACAAAACAGCAGCAATACGTATGCCGGTATAGTGGCGGAAAGCATATCTTCGAACGGCAATGCCCAGGAAACGGAGACAGATGCAGAAATGGACGTGGCAACCCCACTGGCCGGGGAAAAGATCGAAGAAACAACGAGCGGATCCGAAGTTTAGAAGAAGAAAAAAAATTTAGGTTTCAGGATGATTCGATTTGTCAGAGAGCAACAAAAAATCAAAAGCAACGAGAAAGAGACGGGGAGAAACATAGGATATCGCAAGAACGAAACTACAATCAACTCACCACCCAGTAAAAAGAACTCGTGAAAATGCAATATTTAAGTACTTCATTGTATACCTTGTTTTTCAGCTCTGTTGAGTTGTTGACAACCACATTCGAGCCTACCAAATAAACGAATTCGGGGAAATATGTATGGAGAAATATTACGGTTTCGATTTTTTTACCGCTAGGCAACGTTGTAAGTGTCCAAGCACCGTCAAGTCTTATAGAAAAATCTATGCTCAACAATATTATCGAAGATCGCAAGATGATCTGAGTAAGTTCAAAAAAGTTATTAATAGTTTATTGAAGTGATCTCTGACTGATAGTAGCATTTGGTTAAGGTTAGTATCGTGTTGTTTGTTTTTCTATCTCATTCTGAATTTTGAAAAGAACGAAAAATGAAATTGGAATTTGTACGGTTTCCACGCAAACTAATGGGAGCTGTCACGTTTTACTTTAGGAAAAATATTCCACTCGATTATTCCGTAAGTGAACGAAACATCCCATGCAGATCATTTGTCAAAATTCCGCTTGGTAATATTGAACAAAATTACGTAACCACTCTACTTTTTAAGTCGATTCTGGCCTTTAAATGCGAACAGTATAAGACCCTGGCCCGAATATCTTATTGTTTTCAGTTTCAGTTCCTCGTTCGAAATCGTGTCTTAAACCAACAATCAATAGCAAACTAGTGGTTTAAAATTGGTTCACTGCTTTAGAACCCCATTGGTCCCAAGTACACCTTGCAATACATTCTTGCGCTTTTCGATACTAGAATCTTTGTATTTGTTTTGATGCGCTGTTTTGACAGAATATTCAAGGGGTTGTTCGTTGTGAGTTATATTTTTAGGGGTGATTCATTAAGCTTGAGACCAAGCTGGGGACCGATGTGCTTGTTCTTCCTGAGCCAAAAACTAAATCTATTTTTTTCCTTGACTATCCAGCCCTTGTCGCAACTTTCAAACAAAAAAGTACAGAGTTTGAAGTGGTAGCCACGTTCTCATAACGCACCATGAAATCGTGATAAACCAGCATAACTGGTCTTCAATTACCATAAATCAAACGAAAAAATACCTCTTCAACCAAAACTCAACAGGAAACTAGCGACTTAAAATTGCCTCACTGCTTTACAACCTCATTGGTCCCAAGTGCACCATAGAGTATCCCCAACAATCAATATGAAACTAGCGATTTGAAATTGGTTCACTGTTGTAGAACCCTTTGGTCCGAAGTACACCTTGCAGTCGGCACCTTGCAATACATTCTAGCGCTTTTCGGCACTAGAATATTTGCTTTTGTTTTGATTCTCTGTGTTATTTTGACAGCATATTTAAGCCTGTGTTCGTGTGAGTTACGTTATTAGGGGCGAATCATCAAGCTTGGGACCGAGATAGTGACCGATGTGCTGGTACTTCCTGAGCCAAGAACTGTATCCGTTTTCCTCTTGACTACCCAGCCGCTGGTATCCCATTCTTTCGCTTTTCGGTACTAGAATCGTTGTTTTTGTTTGATTCGCTGTATTATTTTGACATAATATTTGAAGGATATAATGTATATTTGGGAGTAATGTTTTGAGGGGTAAGCTTGGACCAAGCTTGGTATTTATATTTTCGTCTTGACCAGCCAGCAACCTGCTTCAACCTCATATGCACTATCCTTAGCCAAAAAAATAATGCTGACAAATCAACACCTTTGGGAACCCTGTCTCGTGTGTGCGTATGTATGTACATATCTTCCAACCCGCACCGCATTAACTAGCGATAGTCCACCAATACTTAAAATGAGTGGCATGTTTAGAAAAGCGCTAAAGAAGAAGGCATGCTACTGTACTGTAAGCAATTTTTTGCATTCAATAAGAACATTCAGATGAATGCCCTCCAAATAAGCAATGTCAGGCGGCGAAGGGGATGATATTGGAATCATAATCGCATAATAATTATTATTAAGTTATAAAAAAAAGCCAATAGCCTCGCTAGAAACTGTCAGATTGGAATATTCAAATGCGCACGGTTCGGCATTCATCGTTGGCCTCGAGAATGTGAGTAACAATGGATATAGGACACAAGTTTATCTCTACCGGAGTTTTAGATCGTGGGCCACATTTGTATTGCTTGCATGCAGGGGTATGCGGCTGATGATAGTGACGAAATTTTACAAACTTCGTCGCCATGACAATGAGTGAAATGTAAACAAACTCAGAGATTTGGGGAATTTCGAACTAACTGGGTTCAAGCTGCGTCTTGATGGGGTTAATTGAACTAATTTTAAATGCACCAGCTTCGCTTCAGTGGATCCAAACAATAATAAGAGGGATCTTGTTGATCACATATTAATCTTAGGGAGTGCCCCACATACGAAGCGGAGAGAGATCATTAAAAATAATTAGCCTTGACGGCAACATCGATCTTACACTGATAACCACTAATGAATGAACATTTTTTTTGACAATCCGGCGACCATTTGTGATCGTCCGAAGATGAGTTGCTGTAGAATTTTGCAAGTGATCGATAAATCAATAGTAAGGATGAAGCTTTCAGTTGTCGATGGATGCCACCACCGCCAATAACAGTGTAGACACCGACGACAGAAGCATACCATGTGTGCCTATACACATGTATCTAGCTAAATATACAAGTGGCTATGCTCTCTCTCATTCGTTGGGGCGTTACCTCGAGCTTGATTATGAAACGGTTTTGTTTGTTGTTGCTAGTTGACAAGAATTTCATTTGAAAGTTGGTCTGGCAAGCGATACGGGAATTCTCTGACTCATCATTAGTAAATCACGTCGTAATATTGAAACTACTGTTGGGTTTAGGTCGTCAATAATTGTCAATCAAGAGTATGATTATATTTGGAACTGTCATGTTGAGCGATTTTTGGGTGGGGGATGTCTCGAATCATCCCGCGGGAAGCCTGACACTTTCCTCGTTCTTGTTTGCCGTTGGAACCCAAAGCATAGGAAGAATTAAATTGGAAAATCAAACCACTTACCTCCTCATCGATCGATCTCGCCATATTATAAAAGAAACACACTCACAGTTGTATAAATAATCGCGGTCTGTGCGGAAGTATTCTCGTGGCTCACTCACCACACAACACCACACTAAACGCTTACCGTGAGCCGTCGAAGGAAAGGAAGCCCTGAATCAACCTACTGTTCTGTTCCGATGGCACTCGTATACACAGCGAAAAATATAATTATAAAGACCTTCTCGCACACCGTCAGCAGCAATCAAAACTTGTCCGGGCCGACGAGGGGTTTTCCAACCTACCACACGGGCGAGGGGTTATTCTAAAAACTATTACCAAACACTACTCGCGGTTACAAAGTTACTATAGGTCACACTCTATCCCTTTCTCTATTCTTGCACAATCTTCCACATAACAACAATAAACGAACCCAACCCAATCCTTCCGTGGGGATTGTCACGTCTTTGAAACCCTAACTGTAACCCAGAACGGAAAAGGCCCCAGAAAATAACCACGGTTCTAAATTCTAATAAATTCACAACACTCGCTCCAAACGACAATAAGAAAACATTCCTTACTTTAGAAAGACAGTGCCGTCTGCCAAAGCTAAAACCGCACCTCCCTCTCTCTCTCGCTGGTTCGCACAAACACAAAACCACTCGCTTTATTATGTTTATTATTAACTGAGCATTCACTCACACAACCGCATCAAAACGTCAAACAGGTCGTCGTCGCTATGGAGTTTGCCCACACATCACACATCCGTACAAGCGAAATCTTGCTCCAAGCAAATCTCTCACATAGCTTGATATGTTCTAGATGCAAGCATTTACTGACACACCCACGACTAAGAAGTCCCTATAAGCTATTAACTTGGTAGTTTGTTTGGATTGCATGAAATATTTTTGTGGATGTGTGTGAATCAAGACCCAAACAAACCCCCTCCGGTGGAATCCATAAATGCCGTACCAATAAAGAAAAGTTCGCCAATTTCCAATATACAGGTTACACCGCTCGATTGATAATCAGCACTTTGACCGGCATTAAGATAGTAACGGATAGGTTACGGAATGTTTGTACTGGATTAATCAATATGTGTATGCGAAGGAATGCGAGTAATAAGGGTGGAAACCTGTTTTTTGACAGACCGTCGTTGCATGCATGGCAGTACACGAAGGCGAGAGACTCACTAACACATTTGAATGTGGTTGAACCATGCGGGACAGAGGAGAGGAGCCACTCTCTTGAACAACATGTTTGCAATGCAATTATCAACACAGCGCTGACATCTCGTGGATAATAGCAAAAAGAGTGTAGCTCAATTTGCTCAATTTAAACTAATATATCTATATAGGACTACAGTTTAGTTCTCGAATAATTCATGATTAGGGCCTAAAAGCCAATTTTAAACAATGACTTTAAACGCTGATTTCCCACGAATAACAAGACTCCTACGATATCTAACTACGTCATATGGTAGAGCAAACATTCTTCTACCAGATGCTACTTTAAATTACGGGATTGTTTTAAGATTCGAGAGAAATCGACGTCTAAAGTCATTGTTTACAATTGGCTTCACAGCAACAAAAGCGTTCACGAAAATGAAAATGGACCGTGAACTAGTACACGTTTTCATGAATTTTACCCAAAAACGTGAACTAGTTCCCGATTACGTGATTCAGTTCACGGTGTATTTTTGCTTGTTCTCGAATTCATGACTGCCGTTCACATTTTTTTTTTTTTTTTCCGTGTTTAAGGCCCTAATCATGAATTACTCGAGAGTTGGACTGTTCTTGAACATTCTTAAATGTAACGGTTTTCATTATTACATCATAAAAACATCGAATTTTTAATAGGTTAAATCTGCTTTTGTAAACAGAGATTTATGCTTCAGATTTACGAAATTATTAGTGTTGTCATAAGCATTTCTAAGCAATTCTAAATTATCATCAAAAAGCAAATTCTTCTCCCTACAAGATAATGTTGTTGGATTGTGTGAGATTGCTAGCAATGTCGAGATAACGATGTTTGAAACTCTGTTTACAAAAGCAGAATACAGAGGAAAATACAGAGCAGCAATATATAGAATGCAGAAGATTTTTCTCCTTTTCACTCAATTTCCAATTAAATGATAATCTTCATTTTGCTAATTGAACATGACTATCTCAATACTCAATGCTCAATGCTAATTGAACATGACTCTCTCGATACTCACCTGTAAATGGGATCTTATCAGGACCTCCTCGAGAATACAAAAATTGTGATAAAATACTAGCTGCCAAGCCATGACGTCAGAATCGTTATCGGAGATCTCAATGGCCAGGTTGGCTACGAGGAGAAATTTAGCCCTATTATAGAAAGCATCAGCGCACGACCAAAAACGGTGCTTGACGCATCGATTTCTCCGCTCCGAGAATATTGCCTCACATAGGACCTACTTTCAGCTCAGCCTGCCATATGGAAAGCGCTTCTCGAATATTATCCACGTCAGGACCTATCGTGGCGCAAACTTCAATACAATCTGGAACGACCGAAGCTACCGGAAGTCGCAACTGAGTATGCGCAAATCCTACACTCTTAGTTTTTATCGCCGAAAATCCAACAGCCGATCATTTCGGCATTTCAATTTACTGAGATTCAGTGAGTAAATTACCGAGATTACGCTAACAAATTAAATTTTTACCGATACTCAGAGAACAAACAAACATTAAACAGGGATTCAGTAAAAGTAACTGCCGAGTTGATCGGCTGTTGGAGATTTTGCCAAGATGAATTCAGTGTGTAGAAGCAGCGTTATCGGATGAGTGAGAGCTGGTTGAAACCCTTCTTGAGGACTGCAGGAGTAGTAGACACCTCTTATGCTGGTGGCCAAATGTTTCGTCGCTTTTAGAAAGCAGAACAAGAATTTCATGACATTTTCTACCATGACAGCTCAATTTTGCGTGTGTCCAATTTGGTCGTAATGAAAAATGTTATGGAAATAATATCAAAATACAGAACATTTACCACCATTGGTTGTAATGAATTGTTGCAATAGCTAAACCATTATATTACCATTCCAGTTAAAAGGCGGAATCAGCTTCTAGCGCATCTGATGAGGTATACAGAAAACCATTTCCAACTCTAAGGATAAAGCTGAATTTAAGTTCCCAAGTAGCAATTCAAATGCAAATTGGTTTTATTCATGTTTTATGGTAGTTTTATCATAGCATTATGGAGTTCATCCGGTTTTATCGGGGCATTTTCCAAGTTAAGGTGGTTTTAATTCCTTAACAGTTCTCAAGAGTGATTAAAGAACACTTGAAGAAACCTCCATAAAACTACATCATTTATAAGTGTAATTCACCTTATCAGTAGTTTTATAAGTTACTTGATCCCCCTCTCAAGACATTGTTTCGCAACTTGCATAAAACCTGATAAAAGTTTTATGACATTCTTCATTAAGATGAATGTATCTTGGAAATGCTGCCATAAAACTCTCTTAGAACCATTTGATTTTAAATAAGAGCACATATTCTTGAGAAAGAACATTATGTGAAAAATAAACAAACTGTCACAATGGACGCCCACAGGTGGAACAAATTAAAAACCAGCGGGTCGTTCAAGCGGAAATTCAATAAAAACCTATTCAATATATTAAACACTCCTTCATCTCAGCCCCCAACGACAATTTTTTTTTTTTGACCATTCCATTGGATTCGCAGCCTACTGAGACTAACTTATCAAAAGGGTCCATACGTTATGCGTAAAACGAATAAAATAAAATTGTGCAATGTGTCACCAGTTGAAAACCGAAATGCATAACTCATGATATTTGATTTTATGCCAGTTATGCAAGTTAAACCTAACATCTCAGGTAGTGCGTTATATGGCGCACCACCGTGGAAATACAGCGCAGTACTTTTGACGTAAGGTTTAATGTGCACTTCGATTGTAAAATGTTATGTTTTCTCCCGAGTCGTGCATTTCAGTTCCCAATAGGCTACACAATATTTATTCGTTGCAGGTAAAAATTAGTATATCATCTGAGCGAAAATCGATTTTTCCCATAATCCGCACTTTTTATCCAAAGTCGGAAGTAGTGCGCTGGAATCGCTCCACTGATCCACTACACAGTGCACTTCTTCCAACGTTAGGTTCGGCGTACAGATCAAGAGAAAAATCATCTTTCGCTCAACTGATGTTTCCGCCATCGACGCAATATTATTATCTGTTCTTCTTCCCAAATCCATTGTTAGCATATTGAAGTTAGAGTTTTTTTTTAAATGTAAGCCGATTACGCTGGTGATTAAAAACATCAAATTATAAGCTGTAATTATGAACAACAACTATGCATAGGCACTTTTGATTTGGACGTTCACATTTTCTTTGTTTATGATGTGCCTTCTCCACAATGATTTTATGGCTATCTTACGAAAGCCTTGTTTACCTTGAGCAATTCAAACAAGTTTTATTCAAGCGTTACTCCTCTTTTTTCAAGAATAGAACAAGTAAAGATGAACTTATCGCGCTCCTAAAAAAATCTTGTTAGTCTTGTGCAAGAAATATTAGTTTTATATGCGTTTTATGGTAGTTTTAGATAAAACCATTGAAAAAATGGCGAGCGTGGCTATTCTGGATTCCCTCCGAATGGTAGCCATTTTCATTTATATGCAGCAAAACTTTCGTTTTTCCAATGCTACGAACAATTTCTGCTGTTTAAAATACATTTTGAAACTTAAAATGGATTGTAGACACAATTTATTCAAGATCTAACAATTAATCAGCCTTGTCACCTAATTGTTGAATTGTCAAGTATTTTTTATTACTCAAATAAATCAATGTTCTAGCAATGATTCCGTGGCGCATTAAAATTTTCGAACTTTTATGTTATAAAACACCAATAAACTGAACGTCGCATGAAAAATTCATCAATTGCAGGATAAAAAACTCAAGCATTAATGGTCAATTTTACAATTAAGTTAAATACGTATCCACTTTGGAAAAGAAACATCATATGTATATCGATGTTTTCTTTTCTCTCTTTCTCCCCATTCAGCAGAACGAATCCAAAAATGGAATCTTCGAAACATATTTGTGACGGACTGGAAGTGTTCTTAAAGAGGAAAATCATAAAACTACCAAAACTTGTGGTAGTTTTATCATAGTTTTAAGCATGTTTCTATAATATACATAACTATAATCCAGAATGAGACTCTAGTCCGGCTTTTTACTTTTGGTTTTTGGTTTTTTCTCCTATAATTTTTTTTGCTTGTTTTCCGTTCATCTTCATCCCAAAATTTAATTATTTCTTGGTTTTTATAAAACAAGAAATATAAATATTTTTTTCTCACAAAAAATTTTGTCTGCACACATACTATACCCCCCACAAACAAAAAAAATTTTTTTTTGGGACCTATTCTTTTTTTTTTTTTTATTAAATCATTTATTTGTACAGGCTCAATCGAATCAACTTTACAGAGCCAAGTTTTCATATTTATATACATCAATTATCTTAAAACTAATGTTAAGGGGATAGAACCGATTACTCGCGGCCGTCTCGAGGTTAATAGGAATAACAATTGTATGGATGGGAAGATAGGCGGGAATTTGAAGTGTGGTTTACAAAGCACGTTTATTTTAAATTCGGAATTGGATAAAAACTTATAACTATACAACTTTAGGTTTTCTTTTGACTTTAACATTTTTGAGAATGAGAAAAAAAAACACACACACAAACACAGAAAAAAAAACTTAAAGTAAACATACAGGTTAAACTAACTACAATCTAAGGCTAATGTTAGTCAAAAACACATAAATGAGTTTCATAAACTCCAGATCACGTATAGCCAAAATATCTCGAACCGGTACATTGGGTTGTCTACCTCGAGCCCGAAGGGAATCATAAAGCTCAGATCTGACTCCACGATGCTCAGCACATGACCAAATAATGTGATCTGCGTCCTGGTAACCTTGTCCACATTCACAGAGATTGCTGTCGCTCAGCCCAACACGGTATAAATGAGCGTTCAAAGAATAATGATTGGACATGAGGCGAGACATCACGCGAATGAAGTCTCGACCCACATCCATCCCTCCAAACCAAGATTTCTTCGACACCTTTGGGATGATAGAATGTTGCCATCGCCCCAAATCTCCTTTACTCCATTTATACTGCCAGCTGACGAGTGACTGTTGACGAAAAATAGTAAAAAAATCATTAAAGGCGATTTGTCGATCATAAATATCGCCTTCTATAGCGCCCACCTTTGCCAGCGAGTCCGCTCTCTCATTGCCCAGAATTGAACAATGAGATGGGACCCATACAAAGGTGATGATAAAATAACGCGAAGATAAAGCACTTAGAAGCTCCTGTATTTTCATGAGAAAATACGAGGAGTGCTTTACCGGCCTCAAGGAGCGAATAGACTCTATAGAACTGAGACTATCCGTGAAAATGTAATACTGATCCGGTGTTAGTGAGGCAACAATTTCTAGCGTAAAGTGTATTGCCGCTAATTCAGCGACATATACGGAACAAGGAGCTTGAAGTTTACGATTGGCGCTATAAATTTCATTAAATATACCAAAGCCTGCTGACTCCTCTATCAATGATCCGTCAGTGAAGAACGATTTAGTGGAATCAACTTGGCCAAACTTTGCAGCAAATATCACCGGAGCAATCATAGGACGATGATGCTCTGGGATTCCATGAAGCTCCTGCTTCATGGATAAATCAAAATGAACCGAATTATCGAAATCGGAGAAGCAAACACGATTGGAAATGTTCGGCGAAGGGCTGACATCCTGTGTTATGTACAAATGGTACAAAGTCATGAAGCGAGTTTGAGGATTCAACTCGAGAAGCTTCTCAAAATTTTCGATTACCTGGGGGTTCATTACTTCACACCTGGTGAGGAGCCGGAGAGATAACTCTGTAAACCGATCCGAGAGTGGCAACATGCCGGCCAGCACTTCAAGACTCATGGTGTGAGTCGAGTGCATGCAACCTAACGCGATACGAAGACACCGATATTGAATACGTTCCAGTTTTATGATGTGCGACCGAGCCGCTGACTGAAAACAAAAACTACCGTATTCGATAACCGACAAAATCGTTGTCCGGTACAACGTTAGAAGATCTTGCGGATGCGCTCCCCACCAGGTCCCGGTAATTGTTCGAAGAAAGTTGATCCTTTGCTGGCACTTTCGCTTCAGATACTCAATGTGGGATCTCCAGGTGCACTTTGAATCGAACCAGACCCCAAGATATTTAAAGGACATTGAATGAGTTATCGGCTTACCCCAAATTTGAAGCTTCGGTTGTGCTGGGTTATGCTTCCTTGAACACCCCAAAACCCCCCCACAAAGAAGCCCCCCCCCCCCCCCCCCCCACCCCAAAAATAACAAACAAAACCCCCGCTTAAAAAAAAAAATTCCCCTTTTTGATTCACACACCCCCTAAAAAAAAAAAAAAAAAATTATAAGACACACAAAAATATTTTTACCAAAACCAAAATACAGACCCGAACAAAATATTATTTATAAGGAACCCAGTAATGTATATAATGTTCACAAATTGTGTTTTTACATATAACGGTTAAACCATAGACTAACTCTAAGACCAGTAGGTCCCGAACAAATACGATTTTTTTTTTTTTTTTCCTGGCTCAGTCAGTACTAGCACATCGGTCCCAGGCTCGGTCCCAAGCTTAATAATGCACCCCTAATAATGAACTCACACTAACACACTCTCAAATATTCTGTCAAAATAACACAGCAAATCAAAATAAAGGCGCAAATATGTATAGTTAGGTGCTGGCTTCAAGGTGTACTTCGGACCAAGGGGTTCTACAACAGTGAACCAATTTCAAATCGCTAGTTGCATATTGATTGTTGGTTAAACGCAATGCGTTTAAATGAGTTTCAAAGAAATAACAGGGGTGGATTGCTCAACACACTTTTCTCCTGTGCTATTTTTTTTTTTTTTTTTTTTATTTGTCTACATGTGTTGCAATGTTCTGGGTGTTCCCGTCAGATGCCGAAGGTATTGACAGCATAAATTTTTATTGTTGATGTGTCTGGCAACCAGGCCAGGTTGCTGGTTTCTTATTTCTTAAAGTCCAACTGGCAAAAGTGTTTCTCAGTGTGCCACACTCGTGGTTTGGATTGAAAATCAAAGTTCCGCAGTTAATAGTACATTCACACTACGGCCTATATTACGTGATATACTGCGATTCATGATATAGCAGCTATATCATGTGATACATTAGGTGATATCCCATACATTTGATCTGTCAATCTATATTAGGAACAGTACTTGATATAGCTCATCTCATCTCATTTACTTGGCATAATTCGAAAAAAGCAGTGGTTGGCAACCCAGCTGTGATAGAGCTGGGCGATATCTCTCCCCTTTGGACTCAATCAAAACAAAACTCTTTTTTCCAATTTGAATAATTCCACCGTCGTGTTAAGGTAATTTAAAATCATTTGGTTTATGCATGTTCATCGAACATGAAACAAACTGAAGCGAAATTATTATTCGCAATCGTACTGCAGATTTTGCACCCAATTAGATCCTCGACAGAATTTTTTTGTCAGATAAAAAAAATGTGCACACCATTTTAATCATACATTGGTTCATTTTGCAGGTACAGTTTTCGTTAGCGGGTTCGTATTTCGGGGTGCTGTATCAGATAATCGGTTTGTTTGCAGGCTATTCCCTTTGATAAACTGTGAACAAAACTTTAAAAAATCAAATATTCTCACAATAGTCTAAAAACCAAATCAGAAGGTAAACTTCCACAGAATTATTCCTCGTCCATGTCGGTTTGGATTTTCATCGACTAATTGTCATCAAGAAGATTCAAGCAGATTTTCCGATGCTAGAAAAAGCGGAAATCAGGAGACGTAGCTTCTGGTTATTAAAAATGTGTAAAGTTCTCCCCCCAAATAAACCCCCCCTACCCCCCCTCCCCAAACTCTCCCAAAAAAAAAAAAACTATATTTATTAAAAATAAAATACTCTTTTTTTATTTATTATTACCCCCAATATTTCAATATAAAATTGATCACCAACACCACGTGTTTTGGAAAAACACCCCCTTTAACCCTCTTGACCACCCCCCGACGTTTTTCGAAACCGCCACAGGCGGCACGCACGACTTCCATCGGCATTTCTTCCCAAATTCGTTTGATTACGGTTTTGAATTGGTTCATAATAGACGCCCTGTGGTCAGCATGTATGACCATTAGCCTGGGACAAAATTTAAATTCCAGTTCCCTAATGATTTTCGGAAGCCTTTTGGACCCTGTAATAACTGTGCAAAATTTCAGCTCGTTTGGTGAAACTATATTTTAGCGCTAGTGGTTTTAATTTTACATAGGATTTTCCATGGGAAAACTTACTTTTACAGATAAAAATCTGGCAAGGTGATCCATTGTCCTTGAAAAATAAATCAATACAATCATTTCCTGGGAAATTTTTCAAGGCAACTTTTCTTCGAAGACCGCAAAGCGATCCGACGCTTGTGGAAAAAGTTATTAAGCTGAAACTGATTGCTATACAATCGAACGGTTCATTGAACTGTTTTCTCTTGCAGCACTGCCATCTGCAACCTGCTGCTGGCTGCGCGAAGCAACCACTGTGTTTTGTTTATGTTCACTCAGCATGGAGAAACTGTGCTGCTAGAAAAAACAGTCCAATGAGCCGTTCGATTGGATAGCAATCAGTTTCAGCTTAATAACTTTTTCCTCAAGCGTCGGATCGCTTTGCGGTCTTCTAAGAAAAGTTTTTTTGAAAAATTTCCCAGCAAGTTAAGGAATTGATTTATTTTTAGAGGACAACGGGTCACCTCGCCAGATATTTCTTTGAAAAGGTAAGTTTTCCCATATAAAATACTATGGAAAATTAAAACTGCGAGCGCTAAAATATAGTTTCACCGATCGAGTTGAAATTTTGCACAAGTATTAAAGGAACCAAAAGGCTCCCAAAAATCAATAGGGAACGAAAATATTTTTTTTTTCATATATCCGTGTCCCAGGCTACAACAAAAACAAAAATCAACACTTGAACCAGAGGCCTTTATTCTTCTCCAAAAAGCGAAAAATTTTTTCCCCCCCCCCCCCCCACAACTATCCACAATCCCGCGCCCCCCCCCACACACAATATCCCCCCCCCACCCCCCTCCAAAATTACAACTTTCTCCAACCCCCCTTTTTTATAATATACAACATACACTATAACGCCTTTTTCTACGAAAACCAGTGGTAATATTCCTCCCCCCCAGTTTCCCCCCCAAACCATCACCGACCCACCACTTTGGAACCCTGGAAATTCCTATCACTCTCTGGAATAGTTCTCGAAGAGAGAGAGCCCACAATCTGTCGTTCTGGACATTGTGGGATTGTTGCAAGACGAATAACTTTTCGTCGGAAAAGATAAATTCTTCCCCACCGTGCCGCGACAAAAGCAGACTTTCTCTTTCGAGTCGTTTCTGCTTGGAAGGTTCCGAAACTCCGTGAACCTTACGTTTCTTGAAAGTTTGGAATCCAAGGTCATCTTGCAGTATATTGTGCATTGAAGATCTCGAAACATTCAGATCTGCGGACATTTTACGTACAGAGCGCTGTGATTTTCGTCTAATCCGTTCCCTGACCACTTTAACAACTCGTGCAGTCCGCACCGTACGAGTACGACCGGATCTTTTCCGGTCATCCAACGAGCAGGCGTCACGGTACCTTTGGATGGTTCGGTACACAAAATCCCGCTTTACTCCGAGGTTTTTCAGATTTCTGAAAATAGCGCCCGGGCGCTCACCTTTCAAAAACTTTTTTATCACCACAGCACAAAACTCCTTCATCACTGGTAAAAGATAAACACCGAATGAAAACAATAGGACATAATCTAAAAGCGTTTGTATAAACATAGTGCAAAACTACACCACGTATGTGTAGCATGTTGATTAGTTGCACGACACCAATGCAAGGAAAAAGTGTATGAGAATATATTGGTCACGGTGAACCACCATTATCACACAAATCCCCCCACCCCCCCCACCTACATTACATACCACATAATATACAGCGTGAAAAACACCACAAAAAAAAATCCCCCACCCATTTCCTTTCCCCTCTACTTTTTATTTTTATTTTTCCTCAGCGCACGTTTAACTGTCATCTTTCGTTTTTTTTTTTTTTTTTATTTGTTTTGAAAAAAAAAGAAAAAACCCCAAATACAAAAGAACAACAAAATATCGACACGACATTTGTTCAATAACGCGGGAACCAGCGTCGGAATGATTCAACGTATCAAGAAACGGGTCAACCTTTGACCTACAAGAAGCAGAAAATCGCCAAACAAAGTGCAGAACAGAAGCAACGCGCAGCAACAAGGGCCCGAAAACTGTATTCGCGAGTTTTGCAGCGACCGGGTGCATGCAATTTGATGGACGACGAGACCTATGTCAAAGAGGACTCAATAACCCTTCCAGATCCACAATATTACATTGCCATCGTAGGGTCGAAAAGTTCTGGTATGGCAAGCAATATGTTCCTGCGGTATGAAGTCTACCATTTTTTACAGTACTGGATCAATCAATGCGGAAATCTATCGATCTGAGTGTTTTTTTTTTTTTATCTTGATTATCGAGATTTTCAGCCTTGGGCTGGTTCATCTCCCGTCGTAGTTACTCAAATTCCCTTTTTGGGTATTTTCGTACCTTGTTCGGAGGTGAGATTCGAACTCGTGACTTTGGCGTGAGAGGTATGGATGTTAACCACTACGCCGGGGTCGCCCCCTCGATCTGAGTGTCTGCAGAAGAGGTTGCTGCTTTTATACTGTTTAACTCAACTGTTTTGGCCGGATATAGCGTCAGCGCATTACGCCAAAACAACTCTCATTTGGCTCACGGCAAAGGGTATAGATTTCGTTGAGAAAGACATCAATCAGCCAAATTACCCTCAGCTTCGGCCCATCGAACGCTATTGGGCGATTGTGAAGACTGGTAAAGCAACTGAGAATATGCAGGAGTTCCAAAAAAAAATTGAAACTTGATGAAAAGTGTACGATCAAAGATTCGCAAATTCGTGAAGGAATAATAATAATATCATCTGGTCTTCACAATGTTCAAGTTCAATCCCGTACAGTAAACAGTCATCCATTTGTTTGAATAAAACATAATTTTTTTATATGATTTGAAGGAAAAATTTGTGGATAACTAAATTTTGATCCAGTCCTTACGGAACATATTTGTCTAGTGTTAAAGAAAACGTAGCTGGCAAACTGTTCTAAGCGACTTACCCTTGCTTAGAATATTATTATATTAATGAATATGCTTCGTCGGTCGTGCTTTGTTTTCCTCATTTTCCACAGTTTTTCTGCATTCAACTTATGGTTTATCAATGTAGATTTATCTTATTGTTTTTCAAATCGTGGCAATTTGGTTTAACAACTGGGATTGGAACCGATTTCAAATGTGTTGATTACAAATTTCCTGACTTTTCAATCGCTTCAAAATAATAAAAAACTTCTGCAGAAGGATAATCATGCGAATAATAATAACAGTATAGCGACTGATATCTGAATCAAAGGGAACTCGTGTTGTACACAGCGACAGACAATTACTACATGCAAGACAGACAATTACTACAACAAGACCAGTCACGAAAAAGTTTTTTCTATTGTTCCAGAAAAGTTTGACAGCTAGTGAACCAGCGGGTGGATAGCAGAGGACTGAAGAGAGCGTTAGTTCTTGAAGCCTGCCACTTTTGGTGTGGCGCTAGTGACGATTTTAACATTTTAAGCTCGGTTCACAATGTATTGTATTTCTTTACAATATTACTTCTACCAAACTACTAGTATCGGTAATTTAGATAAAACATTATAATACCAGGTTGATAAACAATGAAAAATAACTATCGTTGGGATAACTACTGCACTAAGTACATCACGGAAGATTTTTCTCTCGGATCAAATTAATGACAAAACACGACAACTTCCGCCGCGAATATTGTGTTTGCTGCATATAGCCTTCAAGAAAACCGAGCTGTCAAATTAGCACCACTCGCAGCACCAAGTTTTCGGCTTCATAATTTTTCACACCAACAATCAATATGCAACTAGCGATTTGAAATTGGTTCACTGTTGTAGAACCCCTTAGTCCGAAGTACACCTTAAAGCCAGCACCTAACTATACATATTTGCGCCTTTGTTTTGATTTTCTTTGTTATTTTGACAGAATATTTGAGAGTGTGTTCGTGTGAGTTCATTATTAGGGGTGTATTATTAAACTTGGGACCGAGCTTGGGACCGATGTGCTAGTACTGACTGAGCCAAGAAAAAAATCGCATTTGGTTGAACTATCGTACAAATGACAGGACAATTTTTAAATTTCAAAAAAATCACTTGAAATTCAAACTTAATCGACTCCACAAATTCCACACTCTTAAATCTTTGTTGCACGTAAATACTTTCAATCTTTGTTGCACGTAAATACTTTCAGACTTAAACATAAATATGACTCAATTGTGTGTTCTGTTTGATGCGTTGGCAAAACCTTATTTTAAACCCAAAATAATAAAAACTGGCACACTCAAAGCTACGTTCTGGTTGCTACAATACAACAGCTTCTAGAATATATTTGGTATTTTTAACGCAGTCGGTTCCACGCGTTACGACAAGTTACAAGATCCAATTCGTTCTCTTCCGTGATAGATTATAAAACCAATTACTTCATGTTGCATAAAAAACATAACTGCCCAACAAACATCAATGCTGAATAACTGTTTGTTCAAACAAATTTGGAGAAGTTGTTCAGCTTTTTCTTCTAGAAAGCTGCATAACTTCTCCAAATTTGTTTGAACAAGCAGTTATTCGACACTGATTTTTGTTGGAGTTCGAATTTCATTCCTCGTAATTGTCATGTTCAAAAATTTAAAGTGCAGTCTTGAAATAAGGAAAACTATGGGTATAGTGAAAAAAGAAATGTTATCAAATTCAACTTTTTCAGTGATACCCAGCTACGCAGCCTAACACACGGAGTTCATAATTCGCTTGTTATACGCATTAATTTGAACATGACGACAGCTTCTAGCATCCTCTAAATATTTTTTGATGAAGTCCAGCGGCTGATTTTATTTTAAATGTGCACAAGCATTTGAGGATGAAGGAACAAAAGAATCATGGAAAAAACGCTGTAGAAAATTACTCAGGTCACCGATAGTTTTCAAACTTTCAGACAATACAATATAACCCATTCGTAAGCTTTTGGCATATTTATTTAATTCAACTTCAATATCATAACCGTACGCTTGCACCTTACGCTTAGCTTCACTCGGGTCGGGTCTGTACAATATCTGGCTGCAGACACTCCTTGAGGTAGATCTCTCCGTTTACAGTCCCGGTAGTCACGAATGGCGCACTTCGTTTTCCATATGAGCATATCGCTTGCCAAATCATGTATTTCTTGGCAAATCAAACATGTGCTGGGCGGTGAAGAACAGTAGCCCCGGAAGCTGCCGGAAGTCCGGCTTGACGTAAGTTTCATCATCCATGATGAGACAATGAGGCTTCGTCAGCATCTGGGTGTGCAGTTTCCGGGCCCGTGACTTTCCTACCGTATTTTGTCGTTCGTCAAGATTTGGAGCCTTCTGCACGTTGTACGTATGCATTCCCTTCTGGTACTTGACTCTCTGAACGAAAGACTTCGACAGATTCAACTTTTAGACACATTCCTGACCGAAGCATTTGGATTCCGCTTAAACGCCTCCACGACACGCTTGTGATCCTGATCACTAATAGAACATCCATTCTGACCGCATTTCTCCTTCCGTTCGATGCTTAGAGTTTCGTAGTAACGTTTAATCACACGACTTACCGTTGACTGCACGATTCCGAGTTGTTTTCCGATGTCCCGATGAGAGAGTAGAGGATTTTTCAGGTGCTTTCGCAAAATCAATTCGCCACGTTGCTTTTCAGGTGATACCTTTTTTTCCATTTTTCTTAAAAATAGCAGTGATAAAAATACAACAAAAAGAAACTATAAACTACTTCTACTCAAATTTTCAAGAGAAAATACCCAATGGGTAATTTTCTACAGCGTTTTTTCCGTGATGCAATTTGATGTGGGACACCCTATATTTTTTGTACTCTCCATGCGCGGAGTAACGAATTATGATGTTTTTAGAAGGAAATATTTTCTCATCACCATGAGGCTCTAGGAGTGGACAGCAATTTTGCTAGAACGAAGATATGAAGAGAAATTGTTGGTAGGTCCATTATTCTTGAAATACAACGTCTGTTTTTACCTTATCGGGTACTCACCTCCCCACTATTCATCTCCACCTATTTCAATTCCATTCCTTCCCTTTCCCTTTCTTGCCTTTCTCTTCTCATTCTTTCTTTAATTAATAATGTAGCTCACATATGTCGGTCCCAGAGCACAACAATTTACATCACAATCGGTAGTGTTTACTTTTTACAAGTAAAATCCACCGCCTAAAATAACCAATTAATTTTTTTTTATTATTATGATAACCGAATACCGATTTTTATTCTAAGGGCCGGGTCCTAAAACAACTTAAATATAAAAAAAATTCATGGACTTAAAAAAAATTCACGGCCCGACTTAAACATTAATCGAATTCCACTCGCAATTTTTAAATTAACAATTGACCACGCAACAAATCATACCAAGCCGCAGCTCACACAACCCAAACTAAAATATCACGTAACTACATTACTAAACCGCTGCTCCGCAACACTACGAGCCCAGACCCCAACCTAACCCCAACCTCACCCCCCCCCCCCCCCATCCCCCCAAAAATCCGTTTTGCAGTGTTTTAAACCCAGACTCCGCTTTTTATCTATCAACCGTATTGTTTTTATTCGCAAGTGGAGCAAGTCGTATGTATAGACACTGTATATAGACCGGACATCGCAAAATCATACAATCTGCCAACCCTGAAAAATGTCATAAATTTGAGCAATTGATCTGGCACCACTTGTATTTGTACAAACTTGAAGTAAACAGCGCAATAGGCTAAAAAAAAGATTCGGTTTCGATGTTGGTAGTGTGTTTTGATTCCGTTTGAAGATATTCATTAAAAAGCATAGTGAAAAGTGCCGTGTAAAAAATGAATTGTTTGGAGCGAAATTGTGGCAATAACTCGCGATGTGAAGTGAATTCTGTTGGTTTCTTCCGGTTTCCAAAGAAAGATAATATAAGGCAGAAATGGCTTGCATTCTGCGGCCTTTGGGCAGATTTTCAGATTCTAGGAAGCCATAGGCTGTGCAGTGTAAATACAAAATACTATAATTTGTTTTCTCCATTACTAATTATAACAAATATATCCAGTTACATTTTCTTGCTAGTGATCTCTACTTCGATATGAACGGAAAGATTCGAAAAGTCCAGGATGCTGTTCCGTTTTATGACAATGTCACGCAGTTGAGTACCAGGAAGAGAAAGAGAAGTAGCTTCGAAGATTTGATCAAATTTTTCATGCGCTATGGCTAGAACACGTCGCATTTGTAAGTCGGGTCCTGATGCAGTTCATCGTAGATTGCGTTCAAGTATCATCCGATGCTGAGGGCCAGCAGGCTGCAAGAGGTTTTCCGGTATAAACCTCAAGTCTTTCCGCTGGCCATTTTCTGGTACTCGTAATAACCTCAAATAATGTAGCCATAGCCTCAACAACAGCTAAAATGATTTGTATTACAATTTCGGGACTTAATGTATCATTTGTAAAAACGATAATTGATAGTGCTATGAAATACACGTTGAAATGGTGGTCCTATGCTCGGCACTGTGAAGAGAAAGAATTTTGTACATTTTTAGTAATCCAAACGGCAATAAATAATACACCGAAAATACTTACATTTACTGAACATGGAAGTAGAAAATTCCTTATTTGTTCATAATTGGCTTTTGTCAAAACAATACTTGATCACAATACTTGCTCCTTTAAAGTGAATCAAAAGTTGACAGTCCGTTTGGCTGCATTTTTTGACAGGTCGTTTGGCTGCATAAGACAATTGTTGTCCGGTCTATATACAGTGTCTATAGTTGTTTTTTAGACGTGAAAAACAAACATTTTTTGACTCCATAAATATATAAATAAAAACCACCAATTTTCCCCCTTCCCCCCCTTCATGGCTCTTCTCCCCTCCTCCCCCCTCCTTTTTTTTCTTCCCCCCCCCCGTTTCCCCTTCTTCTACCACCGGATTCGACGCAAACACCATCTCTGCAGGGTATTTCCTACAGGCAAGAAATATTCAATATTTCGATGAAAATTTAATTCAAAATTTCGAATGTTTACACACAATTTAATCGAAATCTCGGTTAACCTCATTTCTGTTTGTTTCGATTTTTAACCGACATATCAGTTTGCTCATGCTGAGATTCCCAGTTTTCAGATTTACCCAAACCGAAATTATCGGATTACATAAAAAAGCCGAGATCGAAACCGAGAGGTCGGCTGTGCGGATCTCAGTTTCAGAAAGCCGAGACTCGGCATATAATTATAGGTGTGTAATCTTTGAAAACCCCCTCCCCCCTCCACCGTCGTAGACTTTTCTTCATACAATTTTTTGAAATTTTGTATGGAGCGTAGACTTTGGTCAAACCCCCTCTCCCCCAGAAAAGTCTACTTGGTTTATGAATAGCCCCTAACGGTAACTAAAAACTAATTCATTTTTACGTCATATCCTGTAAGTTATCATTTTGACTTTTATTGTCTTGTGAATTTAAAAAACGAATGCTCCTTTTATGTGCATTAAAGTATTATAAAGCTTTCTGCAGATAGAATTGGAACAAAAACAATTGCCTGTATTTCAGTTATTTATTATTGAATTCAAGATCTTTTTCTATACAAATGTAGCGTTTTCTTCATACTTTTAAGAAAAAATACGGATAAAATTATTCGTCACTTTTTCGAAGGAATTCTCGAATTTTTCCTGTAACACGGCTCATTAGGCGGCGCACACCTTCTTTGTCCATCGTTTTAGCTATCTTATACCACCAGGTCTTCATCTGATTGATGTCTTTGACAACCTTTCCCATTGCCTTGAGTCTCCTCTTCATGATTGCCCAGTATTTCTCAATAGGGCGGAACTGGGGGCAGTTGGGTGGGTTAAGGTTTTTCGGAACAACCTGGACCCCTTTCTCTGCATACCGTTCTTGAACGACTTTGCTGTAATGACAGCTTGCCAAATCTGGCCAAAACATTACGGGATGGTCGTGGGATCGAATGAACGGCAAAATTCGTTTTTGGAGACACTCTTTTTGGTATAGTTCCGACGTCATTGTCTTATTTGTAACGAAAACTTTCTTTTTTTTGCCACAGCTGCAAATGCCCTGCCAAATCATGAATTTTCGTGCAAATTTGTCGGCAAAAACAAATTTAAATTTGGCTGGAACATCCCCCCCAAGCCGTTGCCAAGTAAAATTTTTGACCTGGGATTTGGTTTCATCGTCCATCAGAAGACACTCGTCGAACTTGGTCAGCACCTGGTCGTATAGCTTCCGAGCACGAATTTTGGCCACACTTTTCTGTTTTATGGTCCGATTTGGCTGTTTGCTAGCTCGATACGACTTGATTCCTTCCCGGAGTCGAGTTCTCCTCACGGTACTATGGGCAGCACCGAATTTTCTGGCCAAATCACGGTCCGACAGATTGGGATTCCTCTTAATCGTCTTCAAAATCTTACCACGCAGTTTCCGGTCGACAGTTCCACTCCGACGATTGGCTTGATGCTTCCGAATCGTCGTCAATGTTTCCTTATACCGTTTGATAACGCGCCATACGGTATTTCTGGGCAATTTCAGCTGTTTAGCTAGCCTAGATGCAGACCACAATGGATTTTCCAAATAACTGTGCACAATTTTTTCCCTTCTTTCGGCTTCCATGTTGATTGTTTACAAAGTACAGTCGATTTGCGGAATGTCAAAAATACATACGTGAAGCTGACAAAATTCCCGACACGTGGGCGCCAAGAACTTCTAAATCCGTCCACCAGGAGCGCCACAATATGAGCAAAAGTTTGTTCCAATTCTAAATGAAGCAAGCCTTACATACACTTAAATTTTTTTTTTTTTCTACACAGGAAAAAATATTGTAGTTAAAACTACCATTAAACCCGACTATGCCCGACTATCTTTAAAACTACCATGAAATTTCAGTCAAATTTACTACGTTTATGGTAAAACTTTCATCATTTGTGGTATATTTGACAGACCTCATATTGATATGGTTGATCTAATTACAGGCATGGTAAAATCAAACGCATTTATAGTCAGCTGAAAATTTTTGGTGTTTGCGCTTAATTTAACCCTCGAAATGGAAGTTTCTACTGCGTTTTTTTTTTGCGTGTAAGAGTGCCGGAAATATCTATGAGCAAAAGAAAAAAAATTAATACCATCAAAAAGAGGAGGCCGCATGGACGGAGCGTCTAATTGGCACCGAAACTGGGCTTTTACAAATAGGCATTTGATGAGTAATTCCCCAAGGATTGGTTCAAATCTGTTAAGATCTACGACAGATGATGTGGACACCATGGGTAGAAAGACCCAAACCTTGAAGTGAAGGATACGTCTTACGTTGTCTGTTAGATGTGTCCAAAATTAATCCCAAACGTAAATTGCACTACAGGAAGGAAGCCAGCGCGATCCATCCACCTGCGGTTCATTTAACTCATCCCGCCAAGGTTGATTGTCGTAATGGAAGAGCGAAGAATAAGACAACAACACTGAAACTGCAGATCCAGTAATTGTCTTTATAGCTTACGCCCGTTGTGTGTGTGTGTGTGTGTGTTTTTTTTTTGCCTTAACTATGGTAATTTATTCCTCGTAGAATGATTAGAGCGGCTATCGTTTGAAACAACGCAAATGTTCAATCCGTTTTACTCACTGATGAATATCAAAATAAGGAACAACTTCGGAATAAGCGGTTTATTTGCACAGAGAACAGACGAATTGGCTCGATCAAAATATCTATGAAAACATGTGTAGGCATTCGGATGATACTCAAGTGCCACCAATGGCGAGTTTCCCACTTAAAAACTCTCTTTTGTCAATATGATGGCACGGGCGTTCTGAAATTACTCTAGAAACTAAGCGCTGCTAGCGACAAGTCACTTTCGAGCAGAAATTTGTTTGGCACTAGCGCCAAATAGGTTCTTAGAGGCCAATTTCCAGTGAATACGAGGAGATACGATCACCACGTAACGGTGACCTTCCCATTCATCTCTACACAACTTTCTGATTGATGTTGGACGTCTGTTCACTAAGTATGCTTCTGGTTAGACAATTGAATTCAAATTTTACAAAACAAAGTGTATACGAACGTAAAATATGAATACTCACATTTCTACAATCGAACAACCCAACACATAATTCGTGCTAATTAGCAGCTGAATGAGCAAATCGTTGTATCATTTAGGTTTTGATAAATTTGTTGAGAAGTGCTAAAACATACTGAAAAAGTCAAAATCCCATATGAAACTTCAAATCAACAGTTGTCAAGCTAAACGAATTTAAATAAAAATTTGAAACTATTCAGGGATGGTTCTTGGAACATTTTCAACCATAATTTACTATGTACGTTCGTATATTCGATTTTTTGAGAATCGACACACCGTAATGCGCATCATAACCGACTAGTAATGCTTTTGAAATTCATTTTAAATTTTTGAAGTCAACTGTGATAAACACATTCCCTTATTTTAATAACTCATTTGTGCACTTAATATGGGCGGATTTCAGATTTCAACCCTATCTAGCCGTACAAAGCAGATAGCTAATCTGTTGATTAGATTAATAAATTGCAACACTTGAATGTAGTTGAAAAAAAAACAGACAAACACATGGCGAAGTGTTGCACTCGGCTTGTTTTCGCTTAGTTGCAATGACGAATCACTTTAGTAATTCTGCTTAATCATACACGCCGACAACAGATCTTGCCACCTCAGGTGTTGCACCGACGATTTACAGAATCATGCGTGAGTGCTTGATGTAGCTCTGCTCTTCTCCATTCAAACTTTCCTTTTCATTTCTTCCTAGCTACCCTGGCCGTCAGTCCAGCTCCGGCTAAACTTGTCGACCTTGACGAAAGCATCACCGGAAAGCTTTTCGAGTGATCGCTAACAATACTTACCTGTATCGTGCGTGGCCATATCAACGCACATCCACTTGTAATCGTCTAGCAGTGAATGCTGTTGCAGAACCTTCTCGGTGATCTACCACTCCAAGACACGGACAAATCAAGCTACAAAAAACTAGTTTTCGCATGCACCTATGCCTAGATAAGCGTGATGAGTTTCTACCACCTCTTGGGTAGATGTATGATCGATAGGGGTGAAACTGCGTCTTGCTGTTTGTATGTACGCGTATATTATTAAATAAAAAGCATGGATATGTGCGCGCACTCGTACGATGCGCTCGGGTCAAATTCGGGTTTATCCACGACGATCACCATTACCTCGAGAGCTAGCTAGCTTAACCCCTAGAGTGATGGCGACGTGATCACGGCCACTTTCGACCAGTCGCACTATAGATCAAAAGGTGCAACAACAGTCAAATTCGAACGGTGCCCGTGTGTGGTGTGCGAGTGTGGATCAAAGAGCAGTTGCCGTCTTGAGATCGGAATTAGGTGGAATTCTGTTGATTGGTTACTATTGTGAGTAGAACAAAAACACTGGGTTTCTTTGGGACAACATATTGGAAGGAGGGGAGAGGAGAAAAAAACAAATTACAAAAACTCCGACCGCGTTGGGGTTTTAATATGGACAAGTATTCACAGGAATTCGCAACGTTTTATCCTGGGGAACAGTAGTACTCAAGATGTGATGGGGAGGGACAATAGTAAATGTTATATTTTTTTATTTGTTTTTTGTTTTTGTTTTCTTTTCTTTTCTCACGCCTACACAAGAAAAAAAGAAATAAAATTGATTAAAGTATTATAATAATAATAATATTAAAAAATTATTTCTTCCTCTCCAGTATGTTAAAAAACTAATAACCCGTAACAACAAAAATAACCCCCACTCTCCTCTTATCTCCTCACCGGGTTCCAAAAAAAAAAAAAAAAAATTTTTAAAAATGTGTCTTTTTTAGCTTGTCCGTAAATAAAAAAAATTTTTTTTTCCAAAAAAAAAAACATACACGGTGTTCAATAAGTTCGGATACACTTTCAAAATTTGTTAAAAAAATGAAAACATTTATTTTTATTTTTTGGATTTATGTTATTGAAAGCTATGTTTACAAGGAACGTTTACAACATTTCTCTTGGAATGACCCCCCCCTTTGTACTCCTTAACGAGCTTCAAACGTTTCTCGAACGCGTCGCAGGCGGCACGCACGGACTGCATGGGCATTTCGTCCCAGATTTTGAGAATTACCGTCTTGAAATGATCCAAAGTGCTGACCTTGTATTCGTTCAGCTTCGCCATCATATAGGACCAAACAAAAAAGTCGAGAGGATTCAAGTCCGGGGAGCTGGGAGGCCACAAAGTTTTGTCCAGAAAGTCGGTTAAATTGTCCCGACACCAGGCTTGAACCACATTTGCCGTATGGGCTGGTGCACCGTCCTGCTGGAACACGTAGTGCTCATCGCCGTAGAGGCTTCGGAGACTGGGGGCAACAACCTTTTCCAAAACCTCAGTTTTGTAGTACGCCGCGTTGATTTTGACGTTTTTTTTCAATAAACACCAAGGGTAGCTTACCACGTTTGCATACTGCCCCCCAAACCATCACCGACGCGGCACTTTGGAACCGAGGGATGTTTATATTGGATTCAGGAATGCTGTCCCTCGATGGCGCCCACACCCGGTCATTTTGCACATTGTGCGGCTGCTGCAGCACGAACAGTTTCTCGTCCGAAAAAACAAACTCCTGACCAGCGTGCCGAGAGAGGATCCTCTTAGCTCGATCCAACCGCTTTTTGCTGGTAGCCTCCGAAACGCCATGGACCTTACGTTTTTTGTAAGGCCTGAAACCAAGGTCCTTGGTGAGTATGGTGTGAGCGGTTCCAATGGAAACGTTGAGATCTGCAGCCGTTTTCCGGATTGAGCGGTTCTTTTTGCGCCGAATTCGCTCCCTCACGATCTTGATGACCTGTGGCGTCCTCGCTGAACGCGGCCGACCGGATCTCGCACGGTCATTGGTCGAGGACGTCTCCCGGTATCGCCTGATGGTCGTGTAGACAAAGTTCCGCTTGACCCCATGCGATTTCAGCAGCCGGAATATATCGCCGGGTCGCTCACCGTTCAAAAAACGCTTAATTACGAAGTCCCGATACTCTTTCATCGCGCGTAACAAACAAACAACAACTAACAGAATGTCAACACCGCGCACATTCGGTAGCGTATGAATGAAGCTAAAGCTGACACCAATACCAATGCAGAATATGTACATGGCGCATACCTACGCAATGATGAAAACTTGTATTCGAACTTATTGAACACCGTGTACTAGAAGATAGTTGAGGATGTGTTAGGGAATATAAAATTATTAAATTAATGATAGTTTTAACTAGATATTCGGTATACTATACGGAATATAAAGCTACTTTATAACATCTAAATGACCTTCTCATGTGATCAATCGGCCATTCCATTTCAAAACATTAAAATTCCCACTATATTCATTTAGTTATATAGGTGTTGGTATGAATAAGCCCTTCGAAAAATACACAACCGTTCACTCTTACTTCTCCATTGAAAACATTTATATTCTACATTTTACTATGTGATGAATACATAAGGCCATAGTTGGGAATACAAGGTTAAATGCGTACCTAAAATATGGTCTATTGTTTTCTTGTGAAATTATTATTCATGTTTCTATGTGAATATCAGGTAAATTAGTGAATCCATTATGGCTAAAACGTTAAGGAAATCGAAATATATATAAATATATTAGATCTCGCAGAAGAAAGAGAGTGAGTTTTATAAAATATCATTATTCTTTGCAATGGGTATGGGAAAAAAGGTTAATATATGATAAATTCTTATAAATATAAAATAAACACCTGAGAAAATAATCACGCATTAAAACATGTTCAGCGCATTAGTTGTATCGATATCATTTGTAGGTTCATATGCAGTAAAATCATGCTGCGCATGTCATCACCAGAATACAATTAATACTATGTTGATTCTTATTAAGACAGGGAGCGATAACATAGAGAGATATTAAATTGCTATGATGACATGCACTTCCTACCTCGAGTTGAAGGACCTTCTCCAGCGTCCCAACTAGTTGTTGGCAACGCATAACCTCTTGCTGCTTTCAATTTCGCCCGATAACTACGAGCTCGCTCGGCATCGGTGCATGGTCGTTTCGGAGGATTTCCCGTATGTTTGCTCTTTATGCGCTTCCTGAATCTGTGCAAGCGTTCTGGATCAAATCGGTTAGGCATTCTCACTTTCACTATGTTTTTCAAAAGTTTTTATTCCTAGAGGTAGGACTCTATCCAACGCGAATCGTTAACACAACAGAACAACTGTTTAGAACACACTACTAATTGGAATTTACAGAGAATGTTGGTTCGCAATATCATGTTCGACATCAAAAATGGTGTCCGTGATAGGGAATTTGTGTGGTTTAAGGTATGCGACGAAGGGAAAACAAGTTTTGCTAATACCACTGGCTGCCAATCGACAATTTGAAACGAAAATCCCAATCAAACAAACTCTCAAGCTGAGAACATTAAATTGAAAGTAGCAAAGATGGATTTGTATCTGGTAGGATTTTTCGGTGAAAATAAATCAAAGCACCGGCAGGCTTTGATTTATTTTCACTGATTTTATGGATCCGCTGCATAGCACACTGTTGCCTAGTAGTAAAATCCAATATGACTGCCAATCGACCGAAATGTAAGATAAACTCTTATTCAAATAACTCTCTTAAATTAGAAATAGAATTGATTTATTGATTCATCGCGGGTTGCGCCAACCAGCTAGGAAAACTTTTTCACCGACGGAGAATTGTCCTGCTCGCCTTCCATGGAGGCTCTCCCGCAAACAGTAGCGTTTTTGCAGTCGTGACGAACAAATCGGCACTAAATTAAATGGCGCACAACCCGAACGAAATATTAATTTAATTCTTATATAAACAACTCTCTGAACTGGATTGGTTGTCCTCAAAAGGACAGATTATTTATTAGTGGGTTGCGCCAACCAGCTGGGTAAAATTTTCCCGACGGCTCGCCCTCCGTGGAGGCGTTTTTGCAGTTGCGGCGAACGAATCAGCACCATGATTTTAGGCGCACAAATCAAACGAAATAAAAGTTTAATTCTTGTATAAACAACTCGTTTAATTAAATTGGTTGTCCTCAAAAGGACAGATTATCAATTTATGGATTGCGCCAACTAGCTGGGTAAAATGTTTACCGATGGCTCGCCCGCCACGATGAGGTAAGATGGCGGCTTGCACAAGCCGACGCGATTGTGCACCCCCAAAATCCGCCATTTTACCTCATCGCGACGATCGCTGTTTGGGAGAGCCTTGGTACTTACCACCACCAGCTGCTACGCGACCACCATCTGCTACGCGACCACCGGCTGCCTCTGCGACCAGCTCCACTGCCGGACGAAGGAAGCAGCTGCGACCAGCTGCCTGCGACCAGCTCCGCACAGCTTCAATGCTGACAAACGAATGAGGCAAATTTTTTCTAAGTGTGCGTTTTATACCGTTCTCAGCTACATGCGAGACGTACATGGAGAGACGAATGACATGATTGGTTAAAGTCCCTTTCTAATACAAAGAAGAAGAAGATGATGCAAGACGTTCCTTGCTTCGATTTGAAAACTGTGATAGGAAATTTGGTAAATTTACTCTGCAAAATGACATTATAAGACATCACCTTATATTTGCGTTATTTTTAATAGTTTACCATTATTTGAGAATAATGTTTGACAATTGAATTGGAGCGCGGTAAAATTTCCGACCGATTGAGGAAGAAATCATGTAAATCTATCGTGGATTATTTGAGATATTCGCGTACAAAACGTACGGTTTTTCGTGACGGTCGCAATATTTTAGATTTTCATTTGACACCCTACCCTTGCCGTAAGACGTAGTCTACGTCAAAAGTCTATAGGGGTTAAATTTCACGATCTTGGTGGCCAGTTGACAAAAACTTTTTGGTCATTTGGTGACTTCCCACAATGCCAATTTGCAGTATAATGCATTTACTGGAGACAAAATGCCTCTTCAACTTGTGCACAAACACCTGGAAAATCCGGAGTAGTCCAGTTCCAAGCTGGCTAAAGTGCTGAAGATGCTGGAAACAACAGTTTGTCGAGTGCTCAAAACCTACAAAGGAACCCTGAATATGGAAAGAAATCAGCGGACCTTCGAAAAAACTGGAACCATGGATTGTCAGCTGCGCAGCAAGGTGTTGAAGTGCGTTAAGGCCAACTCCGGTCTTTCGATCCGAGATGTGGCGAGAATGTACAACGCCAAATATTAAAAGGGTGCGGAACATTCTTTCCAGGGAAGGATACAAATCGTACAAAGCCAGTAAACATCTGAACCGACACATGAAGCAGAACTCCGTGGCCAAAAAGCGTGCAAGGCTCTTGTACGACCGAATTTTGGCGAAACACAAGGGCTGCACTTTGATCGATGACGAAACATCAAACTCGATTTTAAGCAGCTTCCCGGTCAAATGTTTTACATCGTGATTGGACGTGTTGATGTGCCGGGAAGATACAAGTTCGTGTTTGCCGACAAGTTCGCGAAGAAGGTCATGATTTGGCAAACGATTCGCAGTTGTGGCCTGAAAACGGAACCATTCGTCACATCCTCGACGTTGAGAATGCCTGAAAAGCGTGTATTGTCGTTCATCCGCAAGCATAGGGGCAAATTCATCTTATGGCCCGATTTGGCCATCTGCCTCGGTTCCAAGGTGCTTCTGGAGTGGTATGCTTCCAACAAGATCGATTTTGTCCCCAAGCTCATGAATCCTCTGAATTGGCCTGTATTTAGATCAATCGAAAAGGCGGCGGGGCAGTCAAGGACATCCAGCAAATGTGGGAAAAATGGAAGAAATGCACTAATTCTCGGGTACTTTTTCAAACAGACGTATGTAATTTTGTAAACAAAGAGGGGAAGTAAGATTTAAACGTAAATTTCTCGAAACCCTTAGCACTTTCATGCAAACTTGGGCCACCAACACAAGGAATAACATTGCTTTACATGATTGTGATGCTACTTTATGTGAGGGTACTGAGAATTTCGAGAAATTTACTTTTGAATCTTACTTCCCCTCTTTGCTTACAAAATGACATACGTCTGTTTGAAAAAGTTTCCGAGAATTCCGTGTCCGTTTCCACGGTGCGGGCGCAGATAGGCTCCATCAAGAGGAAGGTTCGAGATTTCGTTCGAACTGGAGAAATGTCACTATCTAATGCTTTAACTTTGAAGTTTTAATAAAAGTACTGTAAACCATTAATGGACTTTTCAAACTTATTGAATCGCGAAGTATACACACCAAGTTTTTTATACTGAACTCAATAAAAGTTTTACTGACTTTCGAACAGCTGAGTGTTCAGTAAGCAGTACAGCATAAGTATTTTTACTGAACGATCGTCAAACTAGTGATGAACTCTCAACTGTCAAAAATTACTGAGCAACTCAGTAAGCAATACGAATCATGTTTTTAAAAAGTCGAGGAACGTAAAGAAAGATTTCGTATAAAATTATGTCTCCTGAAACTGACACATACGCAATTCGACGAAAGGTGTGCTTGATTGAATTTATTTGCTCATCTCTTTCAACTCATTCTTATGTGCTAAAGGACGCTTGCATGTGTCTGTCTCAGTAGACAGAAATTTACATGACATTTTGGTAGTGTGTGGGATCGCTGCAGAATCTAACTGTTGTTTCGGTCATTTTTACTAGAAAACTTCTTTTTCTTCCTAGCATGCAGGGATAATATACAATTTTCTAATGGAAACTGCCGTTTAAACACGGAAGAAAATCTTTGGGCTAGGAAGCAGATTCAATATCAGAATGCATGATAAAAAAAAGTGATGCGCAGAATAATTGTTCGTTTATTGCCTCCATTTTTTTAAACTTTTTCGAAACATTGAGTTTAATATAATAATAATATATTTCATATGCATATCAAGTTGATGTGAGCACTGTCACGCCATACCACTGGTGCGCCACAGGATCAAAATATCGCCGTCTTAATCAATTTTAATTACCTACACCGTGTCCAAAATATTCTCATACAAAATAAAACTCTATTTATTTCAAATCGATAATCCAGATTTTACCCATTATATTGCAATATAATACTTTACCCACTATATTGCAATATACTACTGATCAACTACAGCATTTGTTTTGAAATAACACCGCCTTTAACCTTCTTGACCAGCTCCAGACGTTTTTCGAAACCGTCACAGGCGGCACGCACAACTTCCATCGGAATTTTGTCCCAAATTCGTTTGACTACGGTTTTGAATTGGTTCATATTAGACGCCCTGTGGTCATTTACCTTCGCCAGCATGTATGACCATACGAAATAATCCAAGGGATTCAGATCTGGTGAACTGGGAGGCCATTCATTCTTGTCCAAAAAGTCGGTGAAATTTTCTCGGCACCAACCCTGAACGAGATTAGCAGTATGCGATGGCGCTCCGTCCTGCTGAAACACATAAAGGGTGTCCACGATGAAATTGCCACACACAAAATTGATTCGCAAAATTCGAGTTTTCATCCGATTGCCATCAAATTTTCAGGGATTGAGAAATAACTATTAAACTTCATTTTACCATTTTACTCGTATTTTATTTACAGTCCATACGCAAATGCCCGCACCTTGGCCTTAACCCCGGCCATAAGATTCTGCACAACCTGTGAATCAACCGTTTTTTGCATGTAAACCCATACTTTCTTCAGTTCCTCGACTGTCTTCACTACCTTAGGTCGTTTAAGAAGGTGCTGCTTCATAATCGCCCAGTACTTCTCGATAGGGCGGAGCTCCGGGGTGTTGGGAGGGTTGAACATTTTCGGCACGAAATTGACCTTATTGTCCGCATACCACTTCAGCACGTCCTTGAAATAGTGGCATGAGGCCAAATCCGGCCAGAAGATTGTTGGGACGTTGTGGGCCTTCAGGAGAGGAAGCAGCCGCTTCTGGAGGCACTCTTTTATGTACACCTGTCCGTTCATCGTGTCCTGAGTCACGAAAGGTGCACTCCGCTTCCCGCACGTGCAGATGGCTTGCCAAACCAGGAATTTCTTCGCAAATTTGGACATCTTCTGAGTGCGGACATGCTCTGGAACGCTGAACAACAGGTTGCCGGGGATCTGTTTGAAGTCGGCCTTCACATATGTTTCGTCGTCCATGATGCAGCATTCAACTTTCGTCAGCATGTTGAGGTACAACTTCCTGGCACGGGTTTTGGCGGACTTGTTCTGCTTCTCGTCGCGATTAGGGGCCTTTTGTACCTTGAACGTTCGAAGCCCAGCCTTAGTTTTGGCCTTCTGGACAAAACTTCGGCTTAGGTGCAGCTTCTTAGCCACATCCCGAACGGAGGCGTTCGGATTTCGGTTGAAGGCCCCAACTACGCGGTTGTGATTTTTGGTGTTGTACGGAATACTTTTTCCTTCACTTCTGGGCTTCCGATCGGTGGTCAACCGTTCCTCGAACCGCTTAATCACTCGCGACACCGTGGAATTCGCGATTCCCAACGTTTTAGCGATGGAACGATGCGAGAGATCCTTGTTCTCGTGATGAATGCGCAAGATTTTATCACGCACGAGCTGTTCTTTCGACTCCATTTCCGCGAGTTTTGATCACAGGACTTTAAAACTTGCAGGATGTAAATAACGCACTATGAACTAAATCCACCCAAATTTTCATTAAATTCTACCCAACGGTTAAAAAGTTAGAGCAATTTCATAGTGTGGCAATTTCATCGTGGACACCCTTTAGTGATCATCTCCAAACACCTCTTGTACACATGGCTTGACAACTTTCTACAAAACTTCCGTTTTATAATATACGGCATTCACTTTAACGCCTTTTTCGATGAAAACCAGTGGTAATTTGCCTTGCTTGCAAGTTCCTCCCCAAACCATCACTGACGCAGCACTTTGGAACCGTAGAATATTCCTATCACTCTCTGGAACAGTTCTCGAAGAGAGAGGCCACAATGTGTCGTTCTGGACATTGTGGGGGATTGTTGCAAGACGAATAACTTTTCGTCGGAAAAGATAAATTCCTCCCCACCGTGCCGCGACAAAAGCAGACTTGCTCTTTCGAGTCGTTTCTGCTTGGAAGGTTCCGAAACTCCGTGAACCTTACGTTTCTTGAAAGCTTGGAATCCGAGGTCATTTTGCAGTATATTGTGCATTGACGATCTCGAAACATTCAGATCTGCGGCCATTTTACGTACAGAGCGCTATGATTTTCGTCTAATCCGTTCCCTGACCACTTTAACAACTCGCGCAGTCCTCTTCCGGTCATCAAACGAGCAGGTGTCACGGTACCTTCGGATGGTGCACAAAATCCCGCTTTACTCCGAGGTTTTTCAGATTTCTGAAAATAGCGCCCGGGCGCTCACCTTTCAAACACTTTTTTATCCCCACAACACGAAACTCCTTCATCGCTGGTAAAAGATAAACACCGAATGAAAACAATCGGACAGAACCTAAAAGCGTTTGTACAAACCAGGGATCTGGCGGGCAGTCATTTTGCTGTAGCCAACATCTCTAACATCCAAACATCAAAAGATTCATTGTTTGTAAACAATACCGGCGCGCGTACCCGAAGTAACAAACGTCAGTCGGGCCTTATTCAAATAAAGCCCGTGATAAGTTGCATACTGTCAAATGTTAGTAAAAGGGATAGGGTTGCCAGGCCCCTGGTATAAACATAGTGCAAAACTACACCAACACATACGTGAAGCATGTTGAGTAGTTGCACGACACCAATGCAAGGAAAAAGTGTATGACAACAATATATTGGACACGGTGTATATGAATAACATTTAGAGGAGAAAATAAAACAACTCATATTCAACAAAATTCAAACAAGTTATGAATTCACCAGCTATATATTCGTATGCTACAAAATCATATTATTTAGAAAACGTTTACTTACTGAAAAGCTCCTTTACTGCTTCATCTGTGGCCGCGAGTATATCCAACACGTCCTCCATTTTTACTTTATAATGAAAAACACCAAATTATCTGAATTTTTCCGTTTAAAAATTTAGCTTTCAATATGCCACCGCGTTAGAATGCAAAAATGGCGAAGATTTGACAGGCGCAATTTTAACCGAACGGTTCAGGAAGGATTTCAGAAAGTCAGTGATTTTTGCGTTTTGCTCCAGTATTTGCTTTTGTTTCACAGAGGAGTTGATCCACTTTTAGCGAAGATTGTGTAGCATTTCCGTTGGAGAGGGAGGGATAGTGTACGGTTGTGCTCGGGAGTTGAGTGGAATCAAACGAATTTTTTGAGTGGATCTGTTTTATTGGGCTTTTTGACGTTGGATCACGTTTCCCTCTCTGGCAGAGGAAGGATGGGTTTTTTTTTCCTCCAAAGGACTTTCCTTCTTGCTTGCACCCCTTGGATAAGGTAGGCTCTGTGGTGTGCGTGCGTTGGACGTCACTAAGCAATAACTCTAGACGGGATCGTTGGAGGGTCTAGGGTGACAGTTGTAAACAATGACTTAAAATGTAAATTTCCTGGAAATTCCAGGTTGCTTACATCAACATCCACTACCGACGGGAAGTGCACATTCGTACAAGTACGAAAATCAGTTCATGTGTGTGATCATTTATGAATATAGTAAACTCTGTAGGTGTTAGTGTGAGAACGAGAGATAATATGAAACTCAGCGTAAATCGCGCTGCCGGAGACGGCGATGTAGTGGTGGGTGAGACGTCATTTGAATTTTGGTTTAAATCGATGCTACAACGTATGTTTGTATTCCATTGAAATGAACTATCCACATTTGTAAGTGGCCCCAGCGGCATTCTTACTGTTGGTTTAAGTTGGTCCCCAAGCTCGATGTTTTAGCGTATTTTTGTATCCTGCTGGAGTGAACCACACACACTTGTGAGTGACCCCAACAGTATCACTATTGTTGGTTTGAATCGGTTCTCAGACTCGTTCTGTCAAAGTATTTTTTTTTAATCCTGCTGAAATGAACCACCCAAACTGTTGGTTTTAGTCAGTTTACGGGCTCGATGTGTTAACGTACTTTGAATAACATTGAAGTCGACCACCCACATATGTGAGTAACCCCAGCGGCATTCTTGCTGTTTGTTTGAATCGGTTCTCAAACTCGATGTTTTGACGTATTTTTGCATCCTACTGAAATGAACCACCCACAAAGTGATTTAATTTTGGTAAAACAGTGATATTGACTGCCATTCTAAGAACGGCAACGAACTAGTAAGGAACGCGTCTCACTTTGTATACATCATCTTCGTGTTTATCACTGTAGTGAAAATAAGATTGCGTATACTCGAACTTGGTGCTGTAAATCGGACTCCGTGTAATTTTCAATTCATAATGTAGATTATTTGAGAAATACTGAAATATGAAATATTACCATTGATAATGCGAAGTGTAAAATTTGTGCAAAACTATTCGCAAACATTGTGTGATGATTCGGATGGTTCACTCCAATAAGTATACGAGGTTTGAAGAAAAAAAGTTAAACGAAAAATCCAAAAACCTGAGGGTGGTAAGTGCTCTCAAGGACGCGTAGCAAGACAGGTAATTGTTATCCATTGTATCTATATTAATAAACTTTATTAATTTGGTTTTCCCCCCCCTTATCGTTATTTTTTTTCTTTTTTTCCCCAAATTTTTTTTTCGCGCGCGGTTTTTTTTTTTTTTTTTTTTGTCCCCTTTTTTTTTTCGCGCGGTTTTTTTTTTTTTTTTTAATTTTTTTTATTTATTTATTTGTCAACAGAAAAAAATGTACATAAAACTTAATTACATACAATAACTAACACATACATCTTCGGAAACAACGCTTATTAACATCACGGGATACATTAAAATTAAACACGTTATAACAGCTGTTGAAAACGCGACACATGCTTAGCACAGGTTCGTGTTTGCCGTAGTTGGTCCTTGAGTGCCGGTTTATAAAGAAAGATTGTAAACGTAGGTTTCGTCGTCGAGTGTTGATGTTCAAGAGACCAAGTAAAGTGGAACAGTCGATGTTTCCCTGAAGGAGGTCACCAACGAAACACGCTTTGGCCACCATACGCCTCCCTTCCAACAATTCCAGGCTGATGAGCTTACACCGACTTTCATAACTTGGCAATCTGCGAGGGTCTTGCCAACGAAGATGTCGCAAAGCAAAGCGTATAAACCTTCGCTGAACGGCTTCGATCCTCTGGACTGCATTTTGGTAGAAAGGGGACCAAACGACAGCACAGTACTCCAAAAAAGGACGAACCAAAGAGCAAAATAGTGCCTTCAGGCAATAAACGTCTTTGAAGTTTTTTGCGAAGCGGAAGATGAATCCTAACTGCGATGAGGCTTTAGAAACAATTTAGTATAATAACTCGTGGTTCGCCGGGTAAGATGGGTCGGTGAGGTACATAATTAATCGTGATCCAAATTATTCGTTTGCCATGCCGTCGGGCCACCCTATCTTGGAATAAATAAACCGCTGTCCATTTTGTGAGTGACTCCAGCGGCATCTGTACTGGGTATAGATCGGTCCAAGTTGGCTGAGAGATGAATAACCTTGTTTTCCTTATAAAAACCACTATCACACTCTGTGAGTGGCCCCAATAGCATCCTTACTGTTGGTTTAAACCGGTCAAAATCGGCTCTTCAGGATTATTAAAATCAATTTGTTTTTCCAATGAAAAACCACGATCACACTTTGTGAGTGGCCCCAATAGCATCCTTACTGTTGGTTTAAACCGGTCAAAATCGGCTCTTCAGGATTATTAAAATCAATTTGTTTTTCCAATGAAAAACCACGATCACACTTTGTGAGTGGCCCCAATAGCATCCTTACTGTTGGTTTAAACCGGTCAAAATCGGCTATTCAGCATTATTAAAAATCACTTTGTATTCCAAATAAATAACCACGATCACACTTTGTGAGTGGCCCCAATAGCATCCTTACTGTTGGTTTAAATCGGTCCAAATCGGATATCGGTACTAATGTTTAAATATTCACTAGACAGCTTATCGTTAACCAAAACGAACCCTGCTGCCACCCTATCCTGTTATCCAAAATCCCAGTGACTTCTCGTGGAAGTGCAGTGGACTCCGCGGCTTCCAATAAAGCGAGTATCACGTCAACATATTCCTACCCGTTCCTTATTTGACCTGCATTCGGGCGGGGCCGGCGCCGGTATTGCCTTAGTTTGGGATCACCAGTTTTTACACATTGAAGATGCATGTTAGTCCCAAGCATCATCTGTTGGTTCTCTGTGTAATAACAGCTGATCTGGCAACAACGGAGTAGCAACCTCGGGCGGTCAATCATGCTCATGCTCATGCTCATGCTATTTGTTATTGTTTTACAGAAAATCAGTAGATTTTTACTGAGCAGTAGTCAGTAAAATAATAACAAATGCTCAGCACAATTTTTATATGAAGTACCGAAAACTTGGAGTTTTTTGACAGATACTTGAAAATCAATGCCATTTTACATATCAATCAGCAAAATTGAAATTTTACGGATCGAAATCGTATTTTTTTTACTGAAAACCAAACCATGTATTTGGTGTGTAGGTCTTTTTATGCGTACCAAAAGTCAACCTTAATGCATTCCACATTTACGTTCCCAAGTTTCGTCGTTTCAACTTCATTCAGGTCTATCATTGATCACGGGCGGGAACAATTTCAAACGCTGGAACGCCCCTAGGTACCAAGTTGATTGGGAAACGATTTAGAATTCCTTTCCACTCTTTTCATTCTTGTTAATTTTATAATGCAAATTTATGCTCCTTTCCGACAAACACTTTTAATTGTGCACTGAGGTCTTTCGCCTCCAAGGAGTTTGATTCCCGTCGTCTGGCATTTGTTGCTGTTCGAATCGAAAGAAACCAGCCAAGTTATTCCGCCCTTTTGCGTCGTTTCGTTAATTTATCCGTTCCTCGCCACGCAAAAACGCTATCATTTCTAATCATTTCGCACAAATTCTCTCCTCTCGTAGTCGAGAAACAGGCATCAACACCTGAGGCGGTCGCTTCCAATGAGCGAGCACTAAATCTCCGGTTGGCATATGCATTTGCGGGTACATTGGCCGTCTCTGAAGTCTCGTTGTTCTAATGCGTTGTTACTTGGGCTGTAAAAGTACTAGTAGGAAGAAGCCGCTTTTTATTCCCATCATGATTCTATTCACGACTCACGTGCGTCCGTATACCGGTCGGTGTGGGGGAAGCCAGACGGTTCCTTGTGTTAAAGTGCTAACAGCTTTGCCGGCAGGGAGGAGCATTCAGGGCGATGTTCGACAATGTTCTGTACGCCGGCGGTGGGAGCAGTGGCGGTGGCGGTGGCAGTGACGATGATGGGATGTTTGTAATAATATGAGCTGTGTATAAAACAAACCACTCGCGAGGATCACCGCTCCAGTCCTATTCATACGCGACGTTTGTCCAGAAGTCCCCCCGGTCCGGTCTGCCGAGCAGTGAAGTGTGTTTCGAGTGTGGTGGAGAGTCTTCGAATACCTGTTGAACTGCCGCCACTTTAATAGGAAAGCAAGAGGCTTCCAAGTGATTGACTGACACACGCACAAGTCAAGCAAGAAGGGTGTTCGCATTAGCAAAGAAGGGGAAAATCCAGTAAGAGCAAAGTGCAGTCTTTCGTCACCCACCCGAGGGGACAAATCGCGAAAGTGAAAGTCATTTCTAAGTTGTGCGGTGTACTGGTGTTTGCTGCAAATAAGCGAAGGCTAGGCAGTGCTCGCTGCTCGTTAGTTGAAGTAAGTGGACGATTACTGCTCGAAGTGTTTCCGTTAGAGGTGTGTTATCAATGAAACTATTGCTCTCATAAATTAATTATGACATGTTTTCCAACATAAAATGTGAAGTACAGCATGCGTTGATTTAAGAGCTAAAAAAATAGAAATTCATATAGTTATTGCCCTGTTTCAACTCAAAAATGCAAAACGATGCATTCCAACCAATAGTAATTTTTAAGCAAAACCATTACAATCATCAACAACAATGCTCTCTGTTCAAGTTCACAAATCAATTCATAACGAATATTTGAAGAATTGAAAAAAATAAGGTGACACAAATAGCATGAAACTAGCAAACGCCGAATGAGTTTTCGAAGGATCAGTACTATCAGTGATGATTCTAAATCAAAAGTCTGTCAATATCACATAATGTTTTCAAATTAAAATGGGGATACTATTTGGGAAAAATTTAAATTTGTTCATTGCTACTATTGATGAGGTCATGATTCAAATGAACGAGTTTATTAAATTAAGCGTTTGTAGAGGTGACAATATTTGTAAGCGTATAGGCTGCATGATTGATTTTTGACATTTTTGGAAATATCCATCGTCGTTCCGATTCAATCTGTGCAACGTTGATTAACCTTGTAATGATTAAAAAAAAGACTGTTTAGCATTGTTCTTTTTTCTTTTCAAGTTTATTGCAATTGGTTCGTTATTGATTGTCAATGTAATGTTCTATATGTACTGCCAAAATGATTAATTTGAAGCTTATACTGCGTGACCACTTTTGCATTAATTCCTTGTAAATTACACTAAAAATCAGCGTTTGACTATGATGATGAATTTCATAAGATATATTGAAACTCATAATTAACGAAATAGCAAAATAAACGTCTACTTTGTTAAATGTTTCAACTGGCAGACCACAACTACCTTTAGAAGGCATGAGCCTAACAAATAAACGAACTGATTAAAAAAAAACTTCCTTTGGTGAGTACTATATTCTCCGGAATGAAATAAATCACGTCTATCGTTGTCAAAACATCTCTCAAGGCTGATCTTACCTTACACTCAAAAAAATCGACACGTTACTTCCACGTGAAACGCACGTAATTTTCGGCCACTGCCAAAACCAGTAATAAACACGTGGAATTCACGTAAGAGCTACGTGATTTCCGCGTAAATTCACATTCTACGTGAAAATCACATAAATTTTACGTGATTTTCACGTACAATTCACTGGACACGTAATGTTCACCTGATTTTACTGAAGAAGATTTGGTTACGTGTTCAGGTGGAAGTTACGTGAAATTTCACGTGAAAACGACGTGTCGATTTTTTTGAGTGTACCAAATTTACACGCCCGTTTATAAAGGGTTTTTACGACAAACTTGGCCCGAGCAGAAAGTTTTTAAAAATAAAAAAATTTGTATTTCCGCAAAAACCCCCACAAAAAAAAATTCACAAAAAATCCCCCTCTTTTCGGTTTTTTTTGAAACTTATAGAAAATGAAGATCAACTAATTAGCATTAGCATTAGCATTAGCATTGACGTTTGCATACCTCGTGTATAGAGCGACGATGAGGAATAATTCGTTAAAGACATTGCATGTCACCGTGAAACGGAAACAGATACGTTTCTTCACGCAACAATCTCCACGAAGACACTCCTCGATCACTCACCTGGCCACGTCCATGCAACCGTTCGAAATAGAGAGGATTCGGTATCTACCTTAAACAGACATGGGAGACTCACGTAGCCTTCAGTAGATATCAAAGAAAAGGGAAATAAATAGTTGAAGAGAATAGTTGAACTGAATGCAAACAAATATTTAAAAATGGTCGTTGGGAGCATCTAGTCTAAGAAGGTTAAGTAATGCTCAATTTCTTTTCAAACGCTTGGGACTTAAGCATTAACTATTGTCCTTGCTCCCTTTGGCTTATGATTATAGCAACAATCAATGTCCAACTAGCGATTTGAAATTGGTTCACTGTTGTAGAACCCCTAGGTCCGAAGTATACCTCGCAGTCTGCGTCTTGCAATAATTCTTGCGCTTTTCGGTACCTTCCGGTACTAGTATCTTGGTTGTTGTTCTGATTCACTATGTTATTTTGACACAACAGAATGTGTTGGTGTGAGCTACGTTGTTAGGGGCGAATCATTGAGCTTGGGACCGATGTGCTAGTACTGACTGAGCCAAGAAAAATATCGTATTTGTTTGGGACCTACTGGTCTTAGAATTAGTCTATGATTATAGTGCCATTACTCGCTCTCTAAATTTTTTTTTCGTTCACTCGCGATCGATAACAGATTACGAAATTCAAATCATCAACATCCTTATTTTTCGCTGTCAAAATCGCACGTGCACTCAACCAATCATGGTTCACATAATTGTGGACGATGTTTGAGAAAACACTCGTAATGAGTTCCTCTTTTGTTGTTGTGAAATGACAGAAATTCGGCGGGAACGAAATCAATCCGGTGAAACCGTCAACTTGTACTTCTCCATTGCCAATCGCTGACAATTGATTCGTGAAAATCTCGGCAAACGGATAGTTTTGCAAGGAAACTCGCATATTTGTCGTCAACTGTAGCTTCTTTACATAGCGCCACAAATACGAAAACTAAAGGCAAGCGTTGATTTCATCAACTGATTTCATCGTGTGCGTAGAAAAGTCGAAAAATAGTGCAAAAAGACCGAAGTACACATTCGGATTGTTTTGATTTTTCGGCAGTTCAGACATATCACGGCTACCAAATTGAATGCAGTACCTCACTGATTGCACAAATATCTCCGAAATTATCGAAGTCACGCTGAGCTTCACTTCAGTGATCGTTCACGAATAAGGAGTGTATCGAAAATAAGCTATCCACAAACTTTCTTTCAAATTATGTTGAAAACCGATATTTTATTCATACAAAAATTGATCCTTTATTGTACGAGGTTAAACTTGAATATTTATTTATTTATTTATTTATTGATATAATTCCAACTGACTTAACATCTCATTGGAATGTAATGAGGCGTAAAAACCTCCTATTTCTAAATCGTACACTACAGAAATCAACATGAATAGAAGGAATACAAAGCAAGCAAAACAACATCAATTCTAGTACACACACAAAACTTGTCAGTAATACTTAAATAATCTATCGTGATGGAATCAGTCGTCTAGTATCTTCGCCATTAATGCCAGTACGTAGTAAATGCCACCATTTCTGAACTAGCGGCTCTCCATCCAACTACGCTGAATCCGGTGACGGAAGGTCTCTGCGGAACAGTTGAAGTCAAACAGAGCGTGGAGTTCATTGAAGCGCGATGACATGAATCGAATTGGATCGTGTTGGCCGTAGTTTGCAGCACGAGCTCCGAGCTGTAGAAAATTTCTTGTTCTCAGAACTCGTTCGGGAGCGTAGATAAAGAGTTCGGCCAGAATTCCGGGAGAGTCGGTTTCACCTAGTAGCACTTTTGCTGCGAAAACTGCTTGCATGACTGTACGCCTATGCTCCAATGTTTCAATTCCCAAGAGTGAGCAACGATCCTGGTATGCTGGAAGGTTGACCGG